>JARHVA010000742.1:2777500-2857500 GCA_037957365.1 Torreya grandis | reverse complement strand
CCAATGGGGGTAAATAACTATTTGATATTGTTATATAAATGAGGCATGGATATCTCATTGATGGCAATTTATCTTTTACTAAACTACATACACCATAGTGCCCTTGGGTTTCCATGGTGGGAACATAGAAGGATTAAACACAAGGGCTACATAAATGACATCTACTAGCTAACTCATCATGTATAAGTTACCACCAACCTGGGCTTCCTTGATGTGATGAACCAACTAAAACTTGATAGTGATCCTAAGGTCTAAGATCTCCTCTCCTTTGGGGATGATGTTGGGAAACAGTTCCCATAGAATATTGGCATGCAAATAATCCCTTTCCCCAAATAATTAATTAAATAATATCATCCCAAATAGAACATCTTATCATAATGTACCAAAAATTTAGGAGTCAATCTCTTCCCTATTGACCCACTTGGAATTGGGTTTTACCACCTAGTACTGTACAAAACATCATATATATTATAGGTTTTATCCCATGTTTATATGGTGGTATTATCATAAGAAACCATGTAATCTATGATATTATAATATGATTTGAATGTATCCTTATAAATACCTACAATCTTGTGTTTGGACCCCATAAAGTACACTACATCTTGGGTATCATCTTGTATTCATTTATAATTGAGAAAAATATTACTAAAGATGTCAAAACATGGGAAGACCTTTAGTTCATATATAGCCTTATGAAACCCAACAATTTAATTTCACCTTCATCATCACTAGAGGTAGATGTAGGCATAACTTCAATCACTCTAAACAACTCATTATAGTGATGAAATCGGGTTAACTTTGTGGGGAAGGTGGTATCCCTATAATGAGGCTCAAACCTAAGATTTAGAGGATGAAGTAGACATTGTGAGAAGGTTAATCTTAACATTAGTAAAATCTCTATGAGGGTATGGAGAACATAATAATTAGGTAAAATGAGGAGGTGAACTCTACAAAATTGGGAGTAATAATGGTAAATTAGGTCACCTTTAGGAACTTATAGGGATCCACAAAGATATCTTACATTAATGGTATTTGGTGGCTCAACTAAACTGAGTTCAAATTTAAGTCAATGGAATAATCCACCCATTCTTTTCCTAATCTAACATTAAATTAATAATTAAAAACATGTGTTCTTCACTTAGATTTGGTGGCTATGATGAGACCTTTTAAATTTTCAAATTAGGGCCCAATTTCCCATTAATTAATGTGAAGAGTGTGGTAGACACATGTATATAATACCCATGTGACATCAAAACTATCTCAAGGTTACACCATATGTCTACTTTTATTTTTTCCTATTTATAATGTATGCCACCTAAGTGTAGTTGTGTGCTAAACTTTTACATGTGCAAGAGCCAAAACTAGCCACTTGGAGTAATGAGGTAACATGTGGCATCCTTCGATTAAATTTTGAATTTGAGTATACTAAATTCGAGTTACATTAATTCATTCCATGATTTTTATATAAATTTTTATGGTTAAACCTCATGGCATGGTATCATTGGTTAGGATCTCTAAGGATCTGACATCTATAATAGGTCTCGGATACTGATACATATGACAGGTTCCATGTGGCATTCCTCCATTCATTAGGCTATACTTAGATCTAGCACTTTTGGCATGTCTAATAAACTAACACATCTAATAGGTTCCACATGGAAATATTTCATTCATTTATCTCACCCAAGATCTAACACCTTTAACAAGTCTTAGAGACTGACATATCTAATAGGTTCCATACGGCACTCTATTCATTAGGCTCTCTTGGGATATGAGACCTCTGACAGGTCTATGAGTTTGACATATTTGATAGGATCCACATGGTACTCCTTAATTCATCATGATTCCCTAAGATTTAACACCTTTGATAGGTCTAATAGATTGACACATATGATAGGTTCCATGTGGCACTTCTTCATTTGTCAAGCTCTCCCAAGATCTAACACCTCTAACAGGTTCAGGATACTAATAGATTTGACATATTCCATGTGGTACTTTTTAATTTATTAGGCTCTCTTATGAGGATTTATGAAAAGTGATTAACTTAAAATAAAACCACATAATCAGTTAAAATCTCACCTACCCATCATTAAAACTTTATGAGACTCTAATTAGGACTTAGGGATACTATTACTTTGAGAAAATTAACACAAATCTAATTCTATGAAAAAACATAATTAACACAAAAAATATTCTACGTATGAAAACCATTTTATCTTTTAGAATTCATCAAAGACTAGAATTTATTTAGAATCAGAATACCATAGGGATATTCAACAAATACCAACTTTTTATCACACACATTGTTAAACATTATGTAGGTCAAGGTGAAATACAATTTCAAGGTTTCACAAAATTTGAGTCCAACTGAAAAGGGATTAAAGCTTTGAGAAAGATTTTATTTGAGAAATTTTAGAGGGGTCCCCTCATTCCCCTAAATAATGGGGTTCATTTTGGCCACAACAATTTATATTTAGGGCTTTTTTGAGAGAGTGTTTGAAATTATGGGTGCCCATGCACCATTGTTTGATCCTATGACCAAAATAGTGGAAACATACCACATGGTGGTGACTAAGGAAGATGAGTTGGATGCTGAGATTGATAGGAATTAAATTATTTAGAGGATTTATACATATTTTATGTAGGTTTTAATTAATTATTATGATTCTCTTCATCACAATCATGATCAACCATTACATCAGCTAAGATCCCTAAATGAAATACTTCATGAGTAGACTTGAGATTTTGGCCCTAGGTGAGATATCGAGGCCTCCACATCAAGAGATGTGAGGGTTATGGAGCTAAATAGTGATTATTACTCTTATAATCTTGGGGATATTCCCATTACATATGATTTATTTCATTATATAAACATTTGGTAACTTTTATATATATAATGATGTTATTCTTGATATTTCATTATAATATATTGGACTTTATCTTTATTGTTGGATTATTTTTACATTTTGTACATTTAATATATATTCAAAATGTGTTTATGTGGTAACATATTGGTAGTTACTCATTTGTTTTGATTTATTAATAACTAAGGCATTAAACATAGACAATGGAATCATGTTGTGAATATAAATGCTTGATTATAATGATCATGTGGTAACTATGATTTTGGTTTACATTTTAACACAATATCTAGTGCATCTATTTAAATAGAAAGTGTATTTTTGTCATTTATATTCTTATAATTTGGTTTATGTACCCACTCTTATTATATAATAAATATAGGTGTCAATGTATGATTGGATTATATAACCTATAGTTATAGAATTCTACCAAGTACACCTCTATTGACATATCAATCAACCAATGGTTCCTTGGTAGGATTAGTGTGGGAGATATTGATCGTCATAGAGGGTACACCAGGAAAAATATTTATTCTAGTAATTTTCCTTTTCAAGGGATGATAAACCATATGTTCCTTAGTATTAATTACATGGGATGTATTTACCCTCTTAGAGTGACTTATATAAGAAGTGAAGGAAATAGACCTTGTTAGATATTACTAAAATGTAATAACTCCTTTGCATGTGAGTTGTGTAATATTTTGTCTTAAATTAAAAATATTTTCAAAATGCCCATTAATACCATGGTAATTAAAAAATGGTTATCCTTTCACCATTTCAAATTTGTGGGATGGGTGGTAGTAATTTTTAGGAAGAAAAATCAACTATTTATATAATAAAATATGTAATATATCATGTGGTCAATTTCTTAGCTAATAAAATTGAAGTGTTTTCCTATTAATAGAGGTATATGTTTTTAATGTAGGAAGTATTATATGTGGATTATTTTCCTATGTGTAAAACCTTTAATGTTTGCTCCTTGGGATGCACTATTAATTTGTAAGAAGCTATTTGAGGTATCTTATGGAACTTATTATTTTATTTCTTCACCTTTTAGGAATTGTTTATAACATGTTTTCCTTTTGGTGAAGATTTAGGTGATTTGGTATTAGTATTTATTAGTTCACATGAGCATTTATGCACATCCATGTATAAGTTATCAAAGCAAGTAAAGTTATTTTGAAATTCTCTTTCTTTTAATGGAGAAAAAAAGCCCGTTATAAATATAAATTTCACTTCCAAATCTAAGTGTGTATAGCTCAAGAAATATAAGAAATCCTTCAATATGGTATCTTAATATCAAATAAACTCGTCATTATTTTGTGTTAAGCCTTGAAAATGTTCCAATGGTAAATTAGTTAATTTATGATTATGGAAATCATTTAAAGATATGTTTTCAAGTTTCTTGAAAGTTGGTAAGGACCAATTCAGAAGGATATAAAACCAATCAATAGCCTCTTATGTTAATCTTCTATCAAACAATTTTAATAATAAGCATCCATATTTAGCCAAATGGTCAAAGGAGTATATCATTTAAATTAATATGTAGGGTATATTTTACCATAAAATAAAGGTAACATAGCCATAACATAATTGGTAGGATAATGATGTTCAAAAACATCATGTGTAAGGGGTTGAGCCTCTAGGATATTAACACTGAGAGTAACATCATGTGAAAGTACTTGTAATTTAATAACCATTACTTTTAATGATCTCCTATAGTATTCATAATATATGTAATTTCACTAGGAATAACTTATGGAGAGTTTAAAGATGTAGTCATAGGTTGTAATTTACCATCCATATGAAACACATGAATGATGTCCTCGTCAAAACTATCATTGCACTCCAGTTTAGGATTATGACATGATTTTAAAATATTTGGTAAAGGAGCATCCATTTTACATGATGATTTAAGAAAGTTTTAATATCATTTTTAATGTCATGGAGGTTGATAAAACTATCATTTAAAATAGATTGGATATTTGATTTTTCATTACATGTAAGTGGGATACAAGGTGTACTTTCATTATTTTTCTCTAGAGTTGAAACAAGATTTTGAATAGAAAATGTAAAAGAGGGAGAAAGAATAATATTTTATTTTTTATTGAAACATCATCATAGAAAGGAAAAATTCAAGTTTTACATATATTATTGAACTCAAAATAATAATGGATATAAAATTTAATATCACTTTATAATCTAGATACATTGTGACCATTTGAGATAGGAATATTAGCATAACTACCATATGAATATTGAGTTGTATTATTGTTACTTGGCTTAGGAAATATTTTTAATTAAAAACACTTTGGAAAATATTTTTTTTTGTTTATCTTGAATTTGAATAATGGTAAAATAAAATGCATGTACACTATTTTAAATATTATTATCATGTTCATCTTTATAACCTAAAAGGATAGAGAGAGAAGTAGTACATCCATTTATATCATGGAGATCTAAAAATAAATAAGGATTTTTCACTATTTGTGTTTACAAGTTTAATTCCAAGTGTAGCAGGTCCAAATGGTGGGTAATAATTATAAATGGCAATCATGGCCAAAAGCATTAACAGCCTTTTTAAAAATTTGGACCAAGTTTTTGTTAGATTATTTGGATTGACCATTGATTTGAGGAAAATAGGCAATGGAGAGTGCTGATTAATATGGTATTTTTCATAGAGGGATTTGACATCCTTATTTTTTAAGTATCTACCATTGTCAAAAATTAGATCAAAGGGAATGCCAAGGTGACAAATAAGTTGATTCAGGATGAATTTAGAAATCTACTTACTTGTTACATAAGTGAGTTGAATGGATTTAACTCACTTTGTAAAACACTTAGTTACAGTGATGATATGTTTATGACCATCTAAAGAATTATGATTGATTTTCACTACAAGATAGACTCCTCATGTGTAAAATGTCCATGGATAAGTGATTTATTAAAGTGATTGAGATGGCATATGAATGATATTGACATAATTCTAACAAAACACACACTTATTTACATAAGTATATGTGTCTACCTCCATAGTGTGTTATTAATACCATGTATGTAGGAATTTCTTGGAAAGAATCATTATATAGGTGTGGGCCCCATAAATCCCATCATTTATTTCTTTAATCTCTAATAAGACCCTATCAAAGATAAATAATGAAGTAGAGTTCCATCATATCCTCTAAAATAGAGTGTGGCACCAAATATGGTATAATGAGAGGTGTTATGAATTAAGTATTTTTTTTTTGTTACAAGAACGTTAAAAGGGAGAATATTATCATGAAGGTAGGCATATATATCAGATTACCAAGGTGCGCTAGGACCAATAATATCACATACCATTTTAGATTTAGAATGTTCATGAGCTAGAATTAAGAGATGTTTGATAAGAAACTGGTAATATAGAACATGATATGTGATTATTATTAGTGAACCAATTGCTTTCATTGTATTTTTGGTCCTATTTCTATCCCTTACAATCTATTAAAAAAGGATACATTTAAATCTTTGTGTATGATGGTCCACCATATTTTTATAAGGTATAAGCTTGTCATCTTTGGTCTAGTACTATTTTATTACCTAGTTAATAATAAATTGAGAATCTCCATGAACATGTAATTTCTTGATGTTAAATTATATTTTTAGATGAAGTCTTATAGTGAGTGCTTCATATTTTACTATGTTGTTGGTAGAAGTGAAACCAATGTGAAATTATTTGGGATTGAGAATCCCTTTTGGTGTTATGAATATAATATTGGATCCAAATCCATGATGATTGTAGGAACTATCAAAGTAAAGGTTTTATTACTAAGGCTCAGAATAATTTTCATCTCGATTCATGATTGATTTATCAGGGAAATTAAAAATGAGTGGCTTGGTATTTGATAAGGCTGATTCAACAAGTTTATCTATAAGTGTCTACCCCTTAATGGAATTTTTATGTATATATTAAATCTTAAATTCACTCAAGATCATGATCCATTTATCCATATGACAAATCAAATTTACCTTGGAAAGTAGGTATTTGGGTGGATCTACTTTGGCAATGATAATGGTCTTATTGTTGAGTATATAATGTCCTAAATTTTAGGGTGAAAAAATCATTACTAAGAATGATTTTTCAACTCATTTGTAATTATCTTCATATATGACCAATGTGTGGCTAAATTAGTATAGATATATTTATTTCCCTTGATCATTATGTTGTGTCAGGAGTGCACCTAAGGCACATTCAGTTGTTAAAATGTAAATAAGTAATGGATTTATAGGTGTAGGTGTAACTATAATAAGTGTGTTAATGCAGATTTAATTCAAACCCCAAAAAGATTAAAAGGTATCCTCTAAAATTTCAGTATCTATGGATGAAATTCACTCCAAGGCATGAGTTACTAGGTATTAGATTTTATAAACAACCTATTAGTGGAATAACAACAAACAAAGCAGTTTGTTTACCATAGATGGGTCAACTATGGATGAATCCAAATCTAATTGAGATTGGTGTACTAATGATGGATATAACCTAAGGTGGGTGGGACCAAAATAAAATCAAAAAGAGGGAAAGGTAGGGTAGGAAAGGAGGCTTGTGTACCACACCAGATGAAACATTTTTAGGCCATCGCTTGAACTAAAGGTTAGATAAGGAATAAAAGACCAATATATGTTATAGGATACTATATCATGATAAAAGTCAAACATAGTAAGGATTAAAATGGAAATAAAATACAACAAACTTAAGCACATAAAATCAAAAGTTATCACATTTTTTAGATTGTGTTAGCACATCTACAAGGGGAATTATGACTAATATGAAAAAGACATTCAAATTACAAATATCTCAATATGAATAAATTTATATTAAAAGAGATACCTCTTTCAAAACTAAACTACTAAGAAACTGAAATAAAGGAACTTCTTACATAATCCATAAGTTTGGAGAAGAATCAATATTTGCACATTGAGATCAATTGCAAGATTTTCTTAATAATTTATTATTAATTTTAATATCAAAATTATCCTCCCTTTAGGACTAGGTGGATAAAATTATATATAATTTTTGGAAGGGAAAGGCCTTATCTCTCAAGTGAAGTCTTAAAATACATGCCCAAAAATAGCACTATATATGTTATTTCACATGCAAAGCATGCATACACAATGATGATTACTCAAAATATAATTCTTCATATAAAATATAATGTATAAATGTTTAAAAAATTAGGAACTAATAGTTCCATCATAAATAAAACATGTAAATAATAGGTATATTTAAAAAGGTGTAGATATGGCACCGATAAAATAAGAAGACTATAGCATAACGATTATAGGTGGAGCTAGAGTAGGTATAACTAGAGTTATAACTTGTGTTACAACTAGAATGGGAACTAGAATGGTAATTATGATAGAACTGGCCACCAATTTAGTTGTGTCAATAGTCACTAGGAGTGGTATGTAAGTGGGCCTAGTTTGATTATGCACTAGTGTATATCTGGGAAGCTAAATGCCCTAAGGTAAAGTAGGCATGATGCCTACTAATGAAGTTTTTTTATTGGTGGCCTCCACCTATAGATATAGTGCATTATTTCCTAAAAGTTAATGCCTATGGTTAAAAAATCATTTAAACAACTTAGGAATCTTGTCCATCAACTTCTTGTGCATGCTCAATGTAGCTTTAAACTCAGCATGTAGTGCCTCAGTTCCTATGATTTTATCTCTTAAAAAATTCACAATTTTCATTATTTCATCATTAATTCTATAAATAGTATCCTAAATCTATTAAGTGTTACTCATGTCAGATTTTCAAAATGGGTCTATGCACTAATTGCCCATGTGGAGTGCCTACTTGAGTAACTCTTAAATATGTTAGGATAGAACTCCTTCCCTTTCCTAATTTACAAATTTATAAACTATAGCTCACATATATTGATACCACTTAAGTAAGTTATCCCTTTTGGTAGCAATGTAATTATGTTTTCATACATCTTCAGATGTTGTTATTAAATTCAAATGGGCATAAACCTTATTTTTAGTTTCTCGGCTTATGAAGTACAACTTTCCATATATGTCTTTTATTTTTTTAAACAATTTAAGAATATTTCCCCACTTGGGTTAGGATATATCCTTTATATATCTTATTAAACCAATAGTATCAAACATATTCCTAACCATCCCTTATACATTTTTCATAATTTCCTTGGGAGCCTAGATGGTGATCCTCTTCAGTTGCCTCTGAATAGGTTGATCACAAATTTTGAATATATCTTTTATAACCCCTACAACATCATCTATAAAAGTGTATGGGTCCTCTCTATATATTTTTAGGTCTGAGGGATTTACTTATGTCTGTTTTATTAAATATAATATGTCTTTTCTTTGTTCCAAGTCAACCTTTTAAACTTTAAAAACTTAAGTTTATCTCTTAACCTTTCTCAAGGTGGTAGTTGATCTATCAAAATGAAACTTTACTATGGGTTTATTGGTAATCATTAAATCCTATCTTCCTGCTTCTTCATGTTGTAACTATTAAATCTATGAAGGAATGTTTAGTGTAGCTTATTTCTATGTTTATTCATTTTCCCTATTGGTTGTGCTTGTTCTATATGAGTAACTAAAGTAGATTACCTTAGAGGAATCATATCCTTAGGGTAATTTGTCCCTGTTATAGGAAAAGGAGGAATAACTTTCTCCATCTAGTAACCTACCTTTGGGCTATTGTATCAATTACATATTTGGACTTCCCTAATGCTTTATGAATGGAAACTATAGGTGAGTCTACCTGAGGTATTTGGAAAAAATGAATCTCTAACTATGTAATCAACTTAGGAGGGGAAGCTAATGTATAAAAAATTGAGGTGGACACTAGGTTTTCAAAATGTACCATTTTTCTTAGCTTAGGGGATTAAGGTTTGGTTCCACTAAAGAATGAGTAGGTCATTAAGATGATCAATAGTTTTTTCAAATAATTAGTGACAAAAGTGTATGCATCCCTAGTAGTCACAATAATAGTGTCAAGTCCCACAGTAGTAAACTCAGCTATGGTAGGTAAAATCTACATTGCAACTAGTTGAGGTTAGTTTATTTGACTTAAATAATGAAAAGAATGCAAATAATATACTCCACTAATTATAACTATAGTAACTAAGGTATTTGATAAATAATGAGTACTTAGAGGACTTATAGCCTAGGGAGAGATAATTGTGGCACTTATTGTTATAGTTGTCATTGTAGTGGCCTAAGATGGAGATATTGGAGGTGTAGTTGGTGATGGTCCCTATGTTATAATATGATTTTTTTATTACACCTCTCCTTTTACATCTCCTTATCTACCTAATAGAAATTTAGTATTCATTGAGTTACCATCTCATGGGTTAACCTATTTAAATTTGTATTGTAGTTATATTCCTCTTGATTCGGTGTTTTCCTTAGTAATCCATTCATCATCTTCCTCTGTTTACCAGTGGTCTCATCAAATGATTCTATTTCTACTATGTCAATATTTAAGACCCATTCTTCCTCATCTCCCCATATTTTATCCTCTTCCTCACTATCATAAATTTAAACAAGGTCTAACCTTAGTTCACCCTTTATTCTTTCTTCTCTTTCCTTGGAAAAAATGCTTGTTAATTCTCCACTTCTACCTTTTGAGGTGAAATATGAGGGGTATTTGGATTCCTTATATATGTCATTATTTTTTTGGGAGCAATAGACGTTAGACATATATTTGGTGTAATGTGAGATAAAGTGGTTGTAGTGGTATTATATGGTAAGGGAGTGGGAGGAGTGGTGACCACTAGAAAAATGATGGTTGGTGAAGATGGAAATCCAATGGACTAAGGCATCACTATTTTTTGAGACAAAAGAGGAAAATCAACATGAACTTGAGTAAAGAAGGAATGAATATTTACTTATTGTGCTATGGTCATTAGAGGTAGAGGTAACATATAAAATATATCAGCTACTCCACTTTTACATGCAATTTCCTCCATAATGTGTTGGGAAGAAGCATCAACAACTATGTATGAAATGAAACCTAGAGGAGTTCTAGTTATTTATTAAATGTAAGATTCTTATTATGGGCCAACATGTTCTTGAATTTTTTTTATAAGAGGGGACATGAACAGGTCTAAAAACCCATTATTCCTTTTCAGGCCTCTTGGCATCCTCCTTAGTGATAATTGGATCATACTAGATCCTTTGTGCCATAATCATGGACATGTTAACCCTGTGCACCTTATAGATACTTTAGTATCATCTTCTGCATTCACAAAAAATTTGTCATGATCATAGGACTGATGTTCATGGTCGATTCTTACTTTTATTTCATATTTTTAATAGGTTCTCTAATATTTTCCTAGGCTCCTAGTGTTTGAATGGTGGTAATTTAAATGCATAGTGTGTCCTAATCTTTCCAAAAAATTAAAGGTATTATCACCTTGTATACTACATTATCACAACATTAAAATGGGTTGGATGGACAATTGATTACTTGGTCCTCTTTAATTAAATATCAATGTTGTCATCCAACTAAATAGTACTTTCCTACTCAACTACTTTATCAAGCACAATCCTTGGTAGGTAAAAATGGTGTGCCCTAGTGCCTTCAATTCTAATTATAGTTCACTCAAGGTATAACTAGTAATCACCCATATTTTGAATGGTTTTATTTATAGGTTCAAAGAGTTTACACATGTTCTTCCCATATATCGATTAATACAACAAGGGGTATAAGGTATTGGTTGACCTTTTCATGTTATTTATATATATATGCACATTAATTATATTAAAATAATCACATATCTTGTTCTTGGGGTAGTTTAGAGATGTTTTTCAATGTTTCTTATAGGATTAATTCATAATTTTAGTCACCACATCTACCACATAGGACATCATGTAGAAGTTACCATTTAGTAATCTTCCTAAATTTTTTATTCCCAAAATCAAGTTAGAGATGATAATCTCTCATATGAATATGATCTTTTTGGAAGTCAAAATTGTGTCTAACAAATGTAAACATACCTAATTGACATAAGTAATGGTTTAAAAACCATATATTTTATTTAAAATGGCCATAGCAATTATCACCTCTTGTCTAAAGACTAAAATGGGGATAATTGAGGTAGGACCCTAAAATGTATAGTTTTTTGGGTTGTCATCCCATTCTTAAAACTTGTTAATGGTTTTATTTTTAAGAATCCATGAATTCACCATGTCTTACCTATATGACATATATAGAAAAGGGATTATGTGATACCTTCAAATGAATTTCCATTGAAATATGAAATTGGTGTTTTTTCAATCTTAAAGTGCAATATCTTCCTAATAACCTTATCATCCATGGATAAATAATATAATATAATAATATAAGGTATTACCTTATGTTTGGATACTATGTTATGAAGGCCAAATATTTTTATGGTAAATAGGTTGTCATTATATTTACATGTGAAAATGGAAAGTTGGTCCTTAGACTTGTATGGTTTTATTGCATTGATCAAATCCCAAATGGTGGAATAATTCTTCAACTCATGGTTCAGAGACAATATATCAAATTCCATGTTAGTGTATTTAGTTGGCCATGTAATTGAGTATGAAGAGGGAACTTGGATGTGAGATGAGGAAGCCATTGAATTTTTTGTCTAAAAATGATTTACTCTATGAAAAACTTATAAATTCTTAGTTACAATGGATTTAGGAATTCATAGTTTGCACTTGAGCTTAGATTTTTCAATGCACTTGATAATTAGAAGGAAATGTAATTAGACTAGAAATGGAAATTTAAATTATATTGTTTTCAATGCATTGGATTAGACAATTGAATGTATTAATTTGTTAGTTCTTGTAAATTAATTGCAATAATAACATTCACTCTTTTCCTTATCTATTCTTTGCATTTGAATTTCATAATACGAACCTCTATGACTTTTACTAAATTTGTGGCTTCTTTTGTACTCTCCTAGATGTATAGTGATCTTAATATGACATATGTCTCTTTTTAAATATTTTGGTCTTGGTTTTGAAGTCTTAATTATTTTATTATGTGGATTCAAAGGACACATGTCTACATATCACTATTCCACTCTAAAATGAGTTTTAGCTTATCATGTTTTATCTCTTTATCTATGGGCTAGTGGGGTGATGACACATGGATGAATCTCACTACTCTACTTTCTTGATACTTTCCATATAAAGGGGCACTTTGATGTCACCTATGGGTTAGTGGGGTGATGACACATGGATAAATCTCACTACTCCACTTACTTGGGAATTTTTGTATAAATGGATATGTTAATGTCACCTTTAAGTTAATGATATGATGACATGTGGATGGCTCTGATTAATCCACTTACTCATGACTTTTCATACAAATTGATATGTTGATGTCACCTTAAAGTTAGTAGGATGATGACATGTGGATGGCTCTCACTGATCCACTTACACAAGAATTTTTGTTTAAAGGGATATGCTGACATCACCTTTAGGTTAGCAGAATGATGACACATGCATGAATCTCACTACTCTGCTTTCTCAAGAATTTCATAAAAAGGTATATGTTAAATCACCTCCAATTAAATTACATTCTTTACTTAGGATCTAATTTATCAAATTTGTGTCATATGGTAAGGATAAATGAACTCTAGGAAGGCCCAAGAAATACCCAAGTATGAAATAGCTTGTTAAGGACACACAAAGATAAATAACCCACTAAAACATAAAACGTCATCTTGATTAGTCTTTAAGTCATACATCAAGCATGCATAAGCATAAGTTAAATGAAAATCAAAGGTAAAAAATAAATCATTTATTATGGCTTATATATAGCTTCGATCCATCCATATATTTGAGATACTCTATAAATTTCAAACTAAAACCTATTGATAAAGTCAAACAAACATTATAGATTAATATAGGAAAACAAATTCATTTTATCATCAAATGAATTCCTTAAGTTTTCAACTTTAAAATTCTGTCATATACTTCTAGTTCAAAAGACCCCAAATAATGGTATTCAATTATCAGTGGGTCCCTATTTGAATTTTAAAAATGGGGTGCATGTGTTGGGGCACAAAAAAAGGAGAATCAATGGGAAAATACTACAAAGTATTTGAGAACCCATAATCTCAGTAATTTTGCATAATAAAACTTCATCCCTTCTTGGAAAATAATGAATAAACTAAACCTTTAAAAAGACTCCTACTTCCTCATGAAACATACTAACCCTTTCCATTCCTTGGTTTTGTGTATGTGATTTATTGAAGTTAAATTTCCCCTTGTTATGATAATTTTGACAAAAGTTTTGGATAGATACTATAGGTTTCATTTTGATCTCAAAAATTTTAACCAAATTATAAGGAAAGCTTGGGAATTACTCTGTTTCCATGGAAACATCCATAGCCCTAACATAGATGCCTATGATTCCACTCAAATCATTGTTCTCTTGTTAGATAGGCATCCATAGCCCTAGTAGAGGTTACTTGAATCACCACTTTCTATCAGTTTGTATGATATTATTATTATCTTTATTTTTTGAAGCACAGATAGAAGAAGAGTTGGGAATCACCATTGGCTAGGTGTATGTATAATAAAAATTATTTAAATCAATAAGTCCAAGTAGGTATGTATCTATTTACATTTTTATTATCTCCCATCCAAGTTTTAGCTTGATATAGTATAGTTAATATTTAGAAATGGAAATTATTTCTAAAATTTGCATGTTTATATTAGAGTAAATCATAGAGGCCTAGTAAACTCATTCAATCAAAGCAAAACATAATTAATTCATAACAAATATGTTAATCCCAAAAACTCTAGTATTGTTAGATTAAATACTTACAAGAACCAATTGTGCATCCTTTATGAATAATCCCCTTATTTTGTCAAATATTTTGCAAAATCAATATGGGAAACTAGTTTATCCATTCTATAGTTTTAGAAAACTAATATAGAAAGCATAAAAACTAATCTCCTAAAATAAAATGCAGAAAGTAAGAAAGACTAATCCTAAAAAGCATGAAACCTATTTTATAAAGAAGGAAATATATTTATAGAAACAATAAAATATACTCTAATCCTACATCTACATATTCACTTACAATTATTCTAAGGCATCATCAATTGGATCATCTATGAAATAGTGCTACAAAAACTATCCATTGACTATAAATTTGAGGTGATTACCTTGAAGGTCTTTCAATCAGAAGGCATTATTACCTAATATATCTGATATTTGATATGGTCTACTACAAAAATGAGTGAACTGATCATGTTATCCTTTATTCTTATGTGTTTTATCCCATAGAATCACTAGGTCTAAAATATTGAAAGCTTTGATTTTGGATCTTGTGTCAAACCATCTTTTGAAAATATCCAAATGTTTACTGAAGTAGTGAAGTGCTCCATTTCTTACATCCTCCATCTGGAATATATCAAGTAGTCTAGATTGTATTCTTTCATCTTAACCCATGTACTCTTACATGAATTGGTATGTTGGTATTTTAAGAGTAGTGGGGAAGAGTGGTTATTTACCATATACTAGAAAAAATGATGAAGGCTTGAGGGCTTTCTTCTGCCTTGTTATACATACCCATAGTGAATATTTTAATAAGATATGCCATTATCTTGGTTTATCTTAGGTTGATTTATTAATAGCATCGATCAATTTTTGTTGGTAGACTTAGCACTTCATTCCCTTGTGGAAATTAGTTTGAAGATAACTTGACAATGATTTGATTATTATAAGCCCATTATATAAATTTAGTAGACTAAAATGCTAGACCATTATCACAAACTAAGGAAATGGGAGTGCCAAACCTATTCAATATGTTTTCTTATATAAAATTGATGACATCAATTTCTCTAGAATTATTTGTAGATATAGATTCTATCCACCCATTATAGTAGTCATTAGCTATCAGGACAAACTTGTGCCATGTTGAAGAGTTTGGATTTATTACCCCAATAAAATCAAGGCCCCATTGGATAAAGGGACATCATTTAATTACTAGATACAAAGGCATGGTATCATTCACTTATATTTTTCTAAGTACCTAGTAGTCATGATAGGTCTTGACATGGTTATGTGCATCCTTAAATATTATGGGCCAGTAGTATCCCATCCTTAGAATTTTGTGTTCTATTATGTTTCCTGAGGGATGCCCACTTCCTATCTTATGATGTATGCTATCGAATATGTCTAAAACTTCCTATTTTGAAAGACATATTAATTATAATCCTTCATAGTTATTTCTATATAGGACTCCATTATTGATCATATAATGATATGATTTGAGCCTGAGTTCTCATCTTTTCTCTCTATTTATCTCTAGGGGCATGTACATGCGAGTAAATAATAAATAATTTGAGTGTGTCACTCACCACTAGTTACCTGAGTCTCATTATATTTTTTAATACTGATGCATGGATTACTCTCAATCATCAATTGGATAATCTCCTAGCCTCTCACCATATTGGCTAGATTGATTTTAAAGGCAAACTCCTAAATTTTGGCCATCCATTTACCTCTTACATCACATAATTCATTTTTTCCAAGTGTGAGATTAAAAACTAGGTCTAGAATAATGGTGATATTATTTATTAGAATAAAATGCCTAAATTTCTTTATGGATTTGATTAAGGCATATATCTATTTATTTATCATAGATTATTTCAAATCTACATCCATTAGATTGTGCTTACAAAGGAAATGAGATGTTTATTTTCATCCACATTCTATGTAAGATCATCAACTACATTATGTTCTGAAGTGAATAAAGAAAGATATAAATATTTATTGAAGTTGATGCTAATCAAAACTAGGACTTAAGTAATAACAGTCTTGATGTCTTGAAAATATCTCTTATTATCTGTTGTCCACTCTATCTTAGAATTTTGTTTTAGAATGGAGTTTAATGGTTTGACAATCTCTACAAATCCAAAAATTATTTTTCACACAAATTTTATCTTACCAAAGAAAGAATTTAGTTACTTATTACTATTGGGAGGTTTCAACTTTGAAATGGCTTGAACTCGATCTAGATTAATGTAAATCCCATATTAGTGATGGCATGGCCTAAAAATTTTCCTTTTGTAACTCCAAAGACACTCTTCTTTGGATTAAGTGACACTCCATACCTTTTACATCTATTGAAAAATTTCTATAGATGACTTGCATGATCATATCTACTTTTAAATAATATATTAGGTCATCCATGTAGATGATGATGCATTTACCAAAGAGTCGCTAGGAAAAAATTATATGGCTCTATGGAAGGTAGCTCTTACATTGATTAAGACAAATGACAACATTTTATATGAAAAATTTCCCCACTTGGGGGTAAAGGCAGTCTTCATCATGTCTTCTACTTCGACTCTCATTTTATTCTAGCTTGAGAATACATCTAAGGACATCATACTAGACACACTAACCATTTGAATTACCTCATCCAATTATGGTAGGGGTAATTGTATTTATCTAATGCTTTTAAAGGTTCTTCAAGTCAATATAGATTCTAATTTATATATTATTCTTCCTGGCCAATACTAGATTAGCTTCCTAGGTTAAATGTTTAATTATAAAGATAATCTTGACATCCAAAAATTTGTATAACTCTGTCTAAATGAGAGGTTCCATAATTAGATTAAATATCCTTTATCTCTAACTGAAAGGCTTATGTTTTGGATTCAATGGAATGGTATGAGTAATGAATCTAGCTCAAATATGTTTAGGTCCTCAAATGTCTAGGTGATCATGTATTTATACTCTTTTAGTATATTATTCAGTTTTTGTTTCTTAATTTATGTGCATCTCAATATAATATTCACATACTAAGGGTATTGTTCAGTGCCCATATTCTCTTTGATGAAATTGGATTGAGTTTCTTTGGATAAATTTTTATTTTGATCTTGTGGATCTATGTGGAAAGCTCATTCTAAGGAAACCATTCCCATATGGATGCAATTTTCCTTTAATTATAGGACACCATCCTCTCTTAGGTATTTAATATGAATGAGATTCATATATTTATCATATATCAATTGAGATTAAAAGGTCCAATAACTACTCATGAATTGGATATTCTTTTGATCATACTCAAATACCTAGAAGTTGTCCACATTGTCTAGAATAGAGGAATAATGAACCAACTCCATAAAAAGTCTCTAAATTTTAGATTTTTGGAGTAGTTCCAAATTGGTATCTAAAGTTGAGAGAGAATATATCATCTAATTTTATTCTCTTAGGATGGCTCTAATGTTTAATCCTTAAAACAAATCAATCAGGTCCCATACTTTATGTTTATACTTATTTAAGTAGGAAAGCTTGTAATGATATTTCTTTCTAGTCTAGTTAACAACTAGCTCAGATTCATTAAAGATTTATAACTACTTGACATTTCACTTTTGTTAAAATTACAAACCAAGGATTAGATATTTATACTCAAATATATTGTTGGTGAAATAAAATTACCATTTATAGGCAGCTAAGTACTACTTATCATCTAGGTTTATTAGGGCTACACCAACACCAAAACCTTATTTTGATATATCTCCATCAAAATAGAGAGTCAATAACTAAAAAGGACCTTCAAATTCATGTTTTTGAAGATCACATTTGGTATTGAATGTGTATACTCCCACATGTAAAGATTCAAATTCAATTTTCTCATTCTTTACATTGTACTTGATAATCAAGTACTTCATCTTTGGTTCTCAATCCACCCAAATATTATTAGCTACTCCTTTCCGAGATAACCACATGTGTGAAAATTAGATGGACATGTATCTATTTAGGGTCTTAGACTAATCCCAACTTATCAATAAGCTATAATCTTTTGGAAAGTCAATAATCATAATATTCACATATAGTTATACACGTGACTCTAATTTTGATTAGATGTGCATAATTGTTAATTCTCCAACACATGGGACATAAGACTTGTCCAATTGTAGAACCACCCTCTTTGGCTTTTTTGGGGCCAAACCTATATTTTTACACAATTTTTGGCATCACATTGGCTAAAATACCTAAGTCAACCAAATAGTTGTGTACATTTTTTTAAACATTTGGATCATTAGCAAAAATTATTGTACCTCAAGTGTATCTTTAAATACCATCATTTATGTATGTGCATATTTGGATTTGTCTAATGTAGAAGATCTCCCAGTCAAGGATTTGAGAAAAAAATCCCTTTATTTATTGAAATGAGTCAATTTATGTAGGGTGACATTGTCCTTGATCTTATTCATGTCTTAAAAAATGTTTTACCCATCTTTGTTTTGTGGTTTTACACTCTACAACTACTCATCTCTCTTGGGGGAGGTGGATTTCTTTTGGCTTGAGAATTTAGAGTAGTATTAAAATTATTATTTGGAGGTGTCAAATTAGTAATTGGATACTTGATCATCATATTTTAATTATTCCATTGGAACTATTGGAATGTATGTATCTCATCTATATTATCCTCTAGTTCATTTTCATCCTCCACTAAGAATAGGAGATCATAAGTATCAAAGACCATTGGTATACTAGAATTTCCTATATTAGTAGAGGAATATGGTTCTATGTTATTGACAAAACCTTCCTCCCTATTCATATCCTTTTGAAATATATTGAAATTAGTATAGAACTCTATGCAATATAGATCACTATGATGAATTATATTGTAAACTTAGCACCAATTAAGAAGGCTTGCTTTCATAATTTTTATTTATGGCACCCTGTTGGGTGGTTGTTGTTCTATATTATTTATAGACTTATTGAAATTCATGTTTTACCTTTAAAACCTATAAATATGATTGGTATTATGTCCCCCATTATTTCCCATATATTTATACATGTTAAGAAACTCATACTTAATTTGTACACCATCCTCTAAATTGATTCCAATTCTATTTTTGTGTAAAAAAAATTAGTACCCTATGTAGTAGTGATATTTACCAGTATTAAGGACTAGTTCTAATTTTGTTGGTTAAGCAAAAAATTAATCAATAAGTTAAGGTTTTGATTGGGTGGAGGATGGGTCAAAGGAACGTTAGAGTACCACTTGCTTTGGTTTTGATCCATAGTATTCTGATTTGCATTTTGGATTGGGATGAAGGCCAAAAAATAGGACTAAGATTAAGTGGGGCCAAATATTGCATATGGGCATTAAATTATTTATCCATGTTCATAGTTTCAGCATAAGCCAAAGAAAACAAATCAATAATAACAACTCTATGTATTAAAACAACAATCATAAGGTCCATGCCATTATTATACATTTCAAGGTCCAAAGTATTAATAGGTTTGTAGGTAGTTTCAACCCTGATATACATATTTTTGAACCTAGCATTGAAGGCTTGGATTGGCTCATTTGGTTCCCTTATCATGCTTATAAAGTGTTGATAAACAATACTTACACTATTGGCTTGGCTAAACTATGACAAAAAGGTGTTATGAAACTGATCATAGGATGTAAGTGATCCTTCTAAGACATTGAAAAACCAATCATAAGAAACATATTGTAATGTGAAAGGGAAAAGTCTGCATTGATAAAATTTTATTCTATATTAAGTTAGATGATAATAGACTCATTGCATTGCATTTGATGGACTAAATTTATGTATTTGATAATTCTATATTTAGCATATTTATATCTGCTAATAGGGAATATGTTGATTAAATTTAATGGTTTTATATTATTATATATTTTAACCAAATCTTGCATTTATGATGCTAAATAAGTAGTGGATGCATTCCATTGGCTTAATTAGCACCATTAATTCAAGATGAGGTGTAATTCGATTGAGTGGTGTATATGAAATTTATTATTCCTAGATATCATTAACTATTTTTAAAAATTAGCCAAAGTAATGTTTATATTTAAACATTATCATTTTATGTGTTGATATAGTTTTCATGTTTATACGATATGACATTAGACTGGATTTCTGTATGGTACACATCACATATTAGATATCTTACAACACATGGGTTCTAGTTTGTCACTATTTATTATAACACCATCATTATCTACCCATCCATGAAGGAAGGGTCATTCCCTTGTTGGCAGATAGTGGAATGGATATATGATTTGTGGTTTGTGTGGAAAATCACTAGGATGATGATCTCCCACCCCATTGGAGTACTACACTTGAGATTACAGATTGATACTTGAGTTGTGGAGACTCTTGAGTCATGGAGACTCATGATCCATGGATATTTGTATCATGTATTATTATTTGAGACATTATTTATTGTTTAAATTGTAATATTAATTTATTATATTTCTACAACAATGGTTGTAATGTTATTTCAGTCATGGCTAAAATTATATTATTAATTTAATGAGTTAAATGTAGTCTTTATTATTTATTCAACATTATTCATGATTTTTTATATCTTTTCATGGTGATCATTAGCTAAGTGGATTAGATATAAACCTTATGTGTTTAACTAAATTAATGCATTTAGTTAAAGATCACTTAATTAGATTTCTCATGATGAAATCTATAAAATGAATATGTGTATTTTTTTTTTAAAATTAATCTATTCTAGTACAACCCAATGGGGTTGTTACATCAATTGTAATAATTTATGTTTCTTTTAGTATAAATTTGTAATACAAGTATAGCATAAGGTTGATGTAATACATAGTCATAACATAGATAACATGTTCTATATATCTACTATATAAAACACATTGTACCTTTGTTCCCTATTCTCTCCTATTGATTAGAAGTTGAATATCCAAAAATATAATAATTCTACTCCATTGAATGTGTATTGATTTTTATTTCTTAATACTTCTCTATGCATTCACTTTGCATAAGAAAACTAGTTTTACCTCACACTATTGGTCTTAGGTCTTATGGTGTGGATGATTGATATCAGATCTAAAAAGTTTATCTACCTTTATATGCCTATAAACACGTGATCAAAACTAGATAAATAAGGTCTATCAGTCAGTTCTATTTCATAATATCCATAAGAACACCATAGAAAAATCAAGATGGATGATGCATAAAAGTAACTTAAGGTAGCCCCAAATGTTTAGAGGCTTATTACCGATGCACCAGAGACATAACAGACTTAATTTTTTGGATAATTTCACAAGTTGATGATACAACAAAACTCAATGCCTTATACCACACCTCTATAATACAATCAATAATGGTTTTATTAACAAACCCACTTTAAGGTATAAGTAAATCTTGATATTCCTTTTTTGAAGAAAATATTGGTAGTAAAGCATTGGATGTCTAGATTCAAAAAATTGAGGTGTACCTATCAATCAAACACTTCACTGATGTTTATAATATCACCTTAATAAAATTTAAGATGTCAATTCTAGTTTTCCACTAGTGGGAGACCTTTAATATGAAGCCTGTATAAGAGTGTATTCTAATCAAATCCTATAAGACTTTTATTGATGCATTGAAGGAAGATTACTAAAATATATTTCACTTTTAATATAAATACATTAATTTCCAAAAACTATTCTAGTGCAAAGATCAACCAATTTAAGACTACACCAACATGTTTCATGACTACTCTATGTACCTATAAGATAAATTGAGTGAACAAATTGTGTTGAATTACATTAGTAGAATCTCACCTTATATATGTGTGAATATGGAGTTATTGAATTCTAACACTCTGGGACAAACATATTTCAACATTTCCAAGATTTAATCTAAGTAAAAGATGAAGCAACATTACACTTCTTCATCCAATGTAGTACAAAAGGAAAACACTTCACAACTCCACATTGTAGCCTTCTATGCAGAAGTAAAACACTTATCACAAAATTAATTAGCCTCAAATGACTACATATAAATTAAAGGCTCCTACACATTCTACCTTAGACAAAGGAAATAATAATTCCTATGATAAGTGGTGCCACTACCATTGGCCATCCACCCATGACTACACTGAATGCCATTCATAACAATCCTTACTTGCATATTCTACATCATGACCCTCACCAACATAAAAAACTAATCTATATGCCTCTTTTTATAAGCACCATCACCACAATGATGGAAATATCTAAGGAGTGTGAATTTCCCTTCCACACTAATTTCAAGGTGAATATTTAGCCTCTTCATGTCATCATTGATAGTGGAAGATAGAAAAACATCATTGCACAATCCATGAAACAACACCTTAGTTTTTCCATTGCTTTGCATTTGAAACCATATTCTCTAGGCTGGTTTTAATAGGGGAAGGATATACAACTCAAATGAAAATGAACTTTTCAATACAAATTCAAGCTTATGAAGGACAAACTCACTTGTGACATCACACCTTTGAAGGTATATGAAATATTTCTAATAAGACTATATTTGTATGACTAAAAAGATACATATAAAATGAATCCATAACATTGGACTCTTTGTACACAAGATTGCTTATATAACCTATTTTAGTTAGCACAAAATACCAAAGTCACATTGGTTTCTACCAAAAAATGTCATAAAATTGTCTCACAAGCACAAATTTCTCATGGTCCATTGTAACACACATACATAGAAGACAAATCACACTCTAAAAACATGCACCACTCAAATAATGTCATAGTATAAACAAGTCTAAAATTTAATTGAACATTATAGTGAAGTATTCACAAAGCCCAAAGGTCTTCCAACACAATATGCAGTAAAGAACCTCATTGATTTGGTTCCTAAATACCCTCTTCCAAATGACCCACTATATGACAAATTAGTTTGGTAAAATTATGAATTTTGACATCAAATATAAAAATCTCATAGATCAAGGAAATATCAAGCCTATCTCTTCTCTTTGTGGGATTATAATAGTCCTCACACCTAATAAGGATGGATTTAGGATACTTTTCATAGACTTTTTTACATTCAATAAAATAATATGGAAGAATTAGTATCCACTATCTACATTGATGACCTCTTGGACTAGCTCTAAGATGCAAAATACTTCACCAAGATTGACTTGAAGTTAGGTTACCAATAAGTTATATTCCACCCATATGTTTATAAGACAAAATTCAAGATAAGGAAAGGCCTATATGAATGGTTGATCATGCCTTTCATCCTAACCAATGCACTAATTGATTTCATACACTTGATGGATGATCTAATTATGTCTTTCCTCAACTCCATCATCATCTACTTTGATGACATACCCATGTTAATTAAGACAAGGTAGGAGAATATGGAGCACATTTTGTACATCTTAGACACCTTGCATCAACATAGGTTACAGGCCAACACATAAAAGTGCACATTCTATGCTACATATATTTAGTACCTAGGTTACATCATTGACCAAATAAGAGTTTATGTAGATCTAGAGAATATTAAAGTGATCCAATATTGTCTTACTCTATGCAATACCATGTATTTATGATTTTTCTTAGGATTTTCAACTTTTACCATAGGTTCATCCTTGGTTTATCACACATCACATGATCACTCACCTAGATAACATGTGAAAAATCTAAGTTTCATTGGAATCATGCATAAGAACAAACTTTTGAGGAACTTAATCAATGCCTCTATGCAATGCCTATTCTTGAAATTATTAACATTGCACACCCATTTGAGCTTCACACTAATGCATATGAGCATGCCTTTAGTGTTGTAATCATATAGTATAGATATCCAATGACATGGTGCAAATGTAATCCACCTATGATAAATAACTATATTCTATTATTCAATAAATGAGGCACTGATGCCACTACATTATAGGGAAGGAGACAATTTTTCATTCAAATCATAATCCTCTTTAGTTCTTACAGATGTAGATCAAGATGGAGTATGTGTGACACATGAAATGGATGACTTATCTATGTTATTCCATATTTTTATCATTGAAAAAAAATGGAAAGAAAATAAGGCAAAAAATTGTCTTATTTAACTTCTATCTCACATGATCTTCACATTGTTGGATACTCATAGCCACAAATTCACAAACTAGGTATTCCTTTACTCACCTAAATAGAAATTTATAACAACTTACACCAACCTTAGGAAAGTTAAACAAGTCTAGGATTTTTAATTGTCTAACCAGATTATTTTCAAACTTATAAATATTAATTTTTATAGTGTCACACCTTACCAATGAACTATTTATGAGGCACACTATGCCAAGACCTCAAGACACTTTAGCATGATAAAGAATCTAGTCACATTATAGTCACACTTATACTAGATGCACATGTGTATAGATGTGGAACACCACATCAATTATCACATTATTTTTTGCATCTACAATCCCACAAACATGAATCTATGACTTTACACACCTTTATTTATTCTATTCAAGCCATGGGAATCTATTCACATGTATTTCATGACTAGGTTGCCTATGATGAGATGACAACATGATGTAATGTTCATTATATTGGATATGTTTTCCAAGATAGATATCATTGTCACTTATAATAAAGATAATGATGCAACTAACACTATGCAAGCCTTATTTAACGATTTTTAGGTCCACTTTGGGCTTCTAACATCAATCATCTTTGATCAATATTCTCACTCTATAATTTAGTTTTAGAAAACATTTTGGGACTTGACATGTATGAAACTAGATCATTTGATATATTTTCATCCATAGATAGATGGAAAAATTGAATTTTTTAATCACACACTTGTTCATATTCTATGAATGTACAACTATACACATACTTACTCTTGGCATGATAATCTCTTGTGCATTCAATGTGCCAACAATAGAGCCCTGCATATCTCTATGGGTCTTATTAATTTGAATACATGTCTTGGGTTTCAAACTTAGGCACCTCTAAACATCTCCTACCATGCACTAGATAGCTTCGAGTTTCACACACATGAAAAAGAATCAGATAAATCCAAGAAGTGTTTATGCCATATCCATTATTTTCATAATCAAGTTTAATAAATTATCTATAACACAATGTTAATTTAGAAGGAACTTCATGATGCACATTTCACACTTAATGCATTTTGAGTTGATGATAAATTTTGGTTGAATATTTAGAAAGAGTGTTTCAAAGTTACACACAAGAATATCAAACCTCTATGTTATGGTCCTTACACCATTGTTCATGCAGTTGGTGAGAATGCCTTTCTTCTTGATATACCTCCATAATTTGGCATGCACCTAGTCTTCAACATGGAACTTATCCAGCCTTACACTCTAGCACTTATTAAGCTAGTAGTGACACAACATCCTTATCATTTGAATCTCAAACACGTATACCCCATATATATAGACTAGATTTTCAAAGTTATAAAGGAACACATCTTCGATAACACACGTCACATCTTATTAGTGATCAAAATTAGAAAATACACCAATTAATAAAATTGATACAACTCTCAAAAAATTCAAGTGTATTTTTCTTAGCTACACACCAATGCAATGGAGACCATTACTCTTAAATAAAAGGAAAATAATATGTGCATAGTAGAATAATATCCTCACTTATTTCTCTAGATAAAGCTCACACATTTTATGAAATATTTTGCAATGACATGCAGGAAGTTTGCTTACACTCTTATGCCTAATTCCTTCACTTATTCACATAATTATGCACTCAAATCACCATTGATTACAACCTATAAAACCCATTATGCCAATACTCAATTTGTAGTCCTATGAACCTCATTGGTACTCTCTCATAGACTTTCATTCCCACACTTATCTTCACTTTAGAATATCCATGTGTTATCTTTCTTTAACCCCATGTATTTTTATGTAGCACTTTCCATCTAAGAATTTTTTAGTTGGACTTTTAGTAACCACTAATTGACAAACAAGGAAGATGAGACGACTTGTAATCATATTATTTGTATATGATGGTGGTTGTAGCTATTCATGTATCCTTTTATATAAATATGTAATATATGCATCTAAACAAGGGTCGATGCAATACATATTCATAACACAAATAACATGCTCTATGTATCTAATTTGTAACACATTATACCTACAGTTCCCTATTCTATCCTATTTAATATAAGTTACATTTCCTATAAGATAAGACTTCAACTCCATTAAATGTGTATTGATTATTATTTATGAATACATCTTTTAGCATTCACTTTAAAAAGCCAAACTTAGTTGTCCCCTACACTCTTGGTCCTAGGCCTTATGGTGTAGGTCAAAACACCCAATTAAGGAAAAATATTTCACATTTTAGGTATTTAAACAACTATTATAACATCATTTATCACCAAATAATTTCTATGACAAAAAAGATACAATAAGAAATATAACCACAACTAATTTTAAACTATCACCCAAAAAAGATTAATGCTTTTGTATGAAACAAAATAAATAAATGTTGAAACTTGAAAGATAAAATTAGATAAAGAGAACTAAAATCATCTCAAAACCTCAATGATATCATCTTGTAATTTTAGGTTAGAATCCAAATATGTATGTATGTATGTATCTATGTATGTATGTATGTATGTATGTATGTATGTATGTATGTATGTATACATGCATGCATGTATGTATGTATAATGATAAAAATGGAAAAAGACACTAAAATTGGCTACAAGGGTATAATACCTTTAAAAAATACAAATTTCTCCTCAAAAATGGATGCACACTCTCAAGTTTCAACATTAAACAAGAAAATTTATTTAATACCATCTTAGGAATTATGCCTAGATTGATAAAATAACATTGAAAACATGAAATAGTTAATGTGTAAATGGAAATATATTACCTTGATATAAATCCATAAGAGAATATGATACATAATAATTATCCATTGGGGAAACTATTAAATGGAATAAAATCCCACATTTATAAAAAAAGCTTAAAAAGCAAAATTATCTAAGTACAATCTCAATAAAAGAAAATATAATAGAGAAGAGAGATGAACCTCAATCCACAAGAAATAATCTCAAGATAAAATATAGTAGTAGTATAATGTTCAGAATGAGAGAAGAGAGAGCTCATTGAATGGAATGGATCTAGAAAAAAGAGAATTTTCTTAAACAACCTTATGGTGTGTGCCAAATGTCCATAGTCCCCATAAGGTGAGGGAAATGTGTGTGACAAGTTTGGATGGACTTACATGTGAATGAAACTCAAATATTCCCTAAAAAGGACAAAATAGGTGTGATGCCTCATAATTATAGGATAAAGTGTATTTATCATACTAATAAATGAACAACTAAAATAGACTCAGGGTTAACCAAAATAATGATTAATCTTCAGCAATTCACTTTTCATGTAATCCTTGGATTTTTGTTATTTTTACTCATTTTATATAAATTATTCATAAAAATTATTTCATTTTCTCCTTATAATGGTTTTGAATTTATTTGATCACTATTATCATCTGACTCTACTTCATCTAGCTTAGTGCACTTCTCTTCACCTTTGACAGTGTTAATGTATCTTTTAGTTCTTACAACCACTAGTGCATTTGATTATTAAATTATTATTATAATATTTATTTCCCATTTCCTTACTCTCATTTAGGGTCACATCACACTCTTTCAACCTTATTTAAATTTATTCTCATATTTTTTTGATTTCTTATTCTTCTTATTTCTTTTCTTTGTGTAAGTTTTTATAGTTTGAGATACCTTCCCATGGGTTTAGAAGTGTGTGATATATTTTTTAAGTGTTTAGACCAATTTTTCAAAGGTCCTCCTATTATATACTTAGTTTTTATGACACTTTTATGATAAAAATATGCAACTTATCTAAATTAAAATAATTAAGGGTTCCTTTTTCATGAAAAAATACCCATTCCACTTATGGTTATTCTACACAATTCCTAGCTTTGTGTCTAGTACTACATCACTTATAATATGTATGAGTTTAACCTTATTTATTATATCCTCTTCCTCTTTGATAAAACCATATTATTCTTACTCTAAATACACCAAAGTACCCTTTTCTCTGTAGTGTCCACCTTGACCACACACCCTTTATCCTCCTTGGTAATTATTGAAATATATATATTTTTTGGGCTTGGGGTGCCATAATGGGATATGGGAGTCAGATTTCATATGTAATATATGGTTTAATTTTTTATATTTTAAATCTTGATTTACATGATAAACTATTATTTTACACTTGAAAAATATCACGCATGGCTTAACCCTTCAGTTCAAGACCTTTTCACTACCACAAGGCTCATATTCACCATCTCATTATACCTAAATTATTATATTATATTTTATCCCTAATATTATGGCTACCCATATCAATTTTAACCAAAAATATGCTTTAAAATGATTTATATTTTAGACTATTAGTTATAGATCTTCAACAATTATCTATCCTCTAGGACACTACCATCCAGACTAGGACACTAATGTCAATGCTCTTGTCCCAGGGCTTCCACTAGTGTTTCACCTTGTATACACTCATTTTGAAATAGTTATACATTTATGGGTGGACCTATTTATGTTAATTAACCCTCCCATGAGATAATTTCAAATGATCTATTATAAATACAAAAAAACCTACTCATTTAACCATCTAGCAATTTCTACGAAAACACCTATCACCCCCACTTAATAATTCACACAGCTAAGTTATACTAAACTATTATTTTCTATTTACAAATTAGTCATAGAATTAGTCTTATTATAGGTTTAAATCATTCAAACAGAAGCCTATGGGTATATTTTTTAAGTTATAAGCTAGATCACTACATATAGTCACATATAAAATATTGCATAATTGTTCACACACAATATCACACAAGGGGGATAACTACCTCAGATGTCCTTTTTAAAGTATTGGATATGTAAGTATTGATCACTAAAATAGGGGTATTTTAGGTCATCTCAACTACACTTGAGCATAATAAACCCTATTTTACAAGGTGACATGCCTTAATTGGTACAGGACCTAGGGTTTTGAGTTACATACAAATATCTAAAACCTATGCACAAATTCCAAATAGAGAATATGCAAGGGTAACAATGTGACCTAAAAATTGGACATGTAATTTCAATAAAAGGACATGTATTTGGTGAGGTAAAAAAGTGTCAATTTTTAGATAGAAACATTGATGTTAGTACCCCTATTTTTATAGTAGTATCTAAGTTGATAGAGATTTAATTTACATAATCTGATGAATCATATATGAGCATCATCCTAATTATTTATGCACCTATATTTCAAGTTAAAATTATAAGTATTATGCCTTCTTCATGTTTAAGCAATCAAATTATTATTTGGTATTTTACTTTCTATATTTAGCATATTTTTCATAATTCAACATTGTATCTGAATATATTATGAATTTGAATTATTTAATTGAATTTATTATATAATATTATATATTTAGTTGATTAAGATATTATTTTTACCCTTATTTCAAAAAAGGGCTATAATTTTTATTAATCTAACCTCTAAGACTTCTTATACCAATCCTAGCTTGCCCTAGAATTTTTAGCCTTATAGGGTTTCAAATTTCATTCTTATTTTTCATTGTAATCTTGATCAAAATTATATTACTTATAGGTGATAAAATGAAAAAATCCTCCATCAAAAACTATGTTAAATCAAGGAGATTTAAACATATCTTGCCCCTAATATTCAAAAATTTGCATTATTTTAATATCAAATTAGAATCAATACCAAGACAATAAAAGGCATGTTTAACACCTTTCATTACTCTACCTACACTTCAAGGTTATAATAGTCACCATATCACTTCCCCTACTTTCCCATGGTCTATATTGGATATTTTGGTCCATGTTATTAGTAACTAACAAGATAGATCATAATCTCATAAAGATGGTCAGCATGTTTTTCTATCTCACATAACACATTTGGATACACTTGTACCAAATCTTCCTTTATTTAATCGCCTAATTTTTTGTAATATTCACAAAGATATCATAGCTTATTTACAAAAACCAAATGATGTGCATATTGCTTCATAAAAAGACCTAAAATTACCCAAGGTTCCTAAATTTTCCAAATGACGTGAATCTATAACCCAATACTAAGGATGATCAATCCATTATCCCTACATTCAAAAAAATGGCCAATTACAAACCATAAGTACATATTTTCAAACTAAAACAATTCTTACCATCCATATTATATCTATGAAGCAAGATATATGATATATTCAAAGGCAAGTTTCAATTCTCAACTATCAAATGCTCTCATGAAATGCCACAAACAAAAATATTATCAAAAAGTAACCTCTCACATGAGGTGCCTTTGAGTATCCTTATCCACATGACTTTATTATGCCTCTGTTACCTTTATTTTTTGGCCACAGGAACCCTTATAGACATTTTATTCAATATGTGCATTATTTTGGACATTAGGATAAATATGGATGCTTTTTATTAAAACATTTTCATAAAATTATCATAAACAAGAGTAGTGATTAGTTATATAATGTTCCAAATGGTTTATTACCTACTTTAATAAAACTAGAAGATGTATTCTTATCAAATTTTCATAAGTATGATGTGCCTATATTAACATTTAAATATTTACAAGCCTTAAAGAAACATCCTAATGATTATATTTGATATTACTTTTTTAAAATTTAATAATGCATTACATTTTTTAACATATCAACCCTTATATTTAAAATTGCATTTCATACTTACTAAAGGTCTTCTTGCTCCACTTACAAAGAGAGAATTTTATTTTCATTGCGCAAATTTTGATAGCTTATATCTAGATGTGCATAAGTATGCACATGATATAGTACACAATAATAAAATTTAAAAAACATCGCCTTTATAAAACAAATTTTTTGGTCAAGATAATCACTATGAAGGAAATTTCTTAAAATAAGATCATGTAAATAATAGTCAAAATCAAAATCTTCATAAGATATATTTTAGAAACAAATTTAATAACTTGGAGATATTAGATTGAAATATTACACAATCAATCCAAATTTAACCTCATCAGGATACACATGCAATACTTTTGTTAATATTATTAACAAATAAGCTCATCATATTATCTACTATAATACATCGGTCCCCAACATGCATTATAATTAGGGAGAAAAAATAATTTTATGTTAATAATAGAATAATAGGACATGATAAAAATAACTATACTGCTTTACAAGGATAAATTCAAAAGTATAAACATGATGGTATCATTAGAATATTACATGACCATTAAATTCTTACTACTACAAACATGCCACTAGTATTATCTATAGAGGTAGCAATAAAAAAGTGTCCTCACCCACATGATTTATCATATCGATATAAATCTCAAGGTTTCAATCATGATAGATATAATCTCTTCAATCCATCTTGATCATCACCTCAAATATTCAAAAAATTCAAACATTCAAATAAATCAAAAATAACTAGCCTTTGGATTTTTATTATCTTTTTGCATATGTTGTTTAATTTATGTTAGTAGATAACATATCATTTTCTACACATGCATATGTTTCATGATTTGTTGAGTGTGATATGGGCATACATTAGATCCATGATACATGCATATATAGATGTTGGACCTTTCTTCTACCAACATAACACACTATGTTGGGGGAATTTGCTTCTATTGATCATAATTGATACAAGTTCTATTATTTTATGATAATTTTACATTACCATGTTGAGCTTATATAATAATGCTTACATATGTTTATGCTCATGATTATAACTTGCATAGTGTGTTAGCTATTCTATGTTACAAGACATTTTTATAATACATGTATGTAGGAACTAGTATGATATGCTTATGATAGTTGGTTATACTTCACCCATTCATATTATCACATGGATTAATTTAGTGTGCTTCTTGTTTTATACCTTGTATATATTGTGAAACATTTTAACATGTTCCTTTTTTTTAGGCCTTAAATCTAATGAGTAGTATTTATTTTGTGTGCAGATATTTGAACAATACTCTCCCTTGAGTGTGTAACATTTGAACATGCCCCTTGTTTTCATCCCCCTAAGACCCCTTTTTCATGAAATTTAGTGATCTTGTGTGTGTGCTTGATTATTTTTAAATATTTTTCTTGTTAATTCTATAAGTTTTCATGATCTATATCATGAATCTTAGATATTGTTATGTTTGGATAATACGAGCTTCATTGATACATATAATTAGACATGATTCCATTGTATGATTCTTTACTACAAAATTGTTATAAATATAACATGGATATCTTATCCTTTTGAGATAAGGTGATTATTAAATAACATTCCCATCATCTAAAAATTAGGAGAATATCAATGAGGGCATTCCATGGAGACACGAGTCCACACACATTTAGCTGGAAGAATTGGTAGAGTTAGATATAGTTTACTGGTTTCATATATACACTTGGGTCATTTTATACACATTCATATGTTTCATGATTTGTTGAGTGTGATATGGGCATACATTATATCCATGATACATTCATATATAGATGTTGAACCTTTCCTATACCAACATAATACACTATGTTGGGGGAATTTGCTTTTATTGATCATAATTGACACAAGTCCTATTATTTTATGATCATTTTACATTACCATGTTGAGCTTAAATACTAATGCTTACATATGTTTATACTCATGATTATAACTTTCATAGTGTTTTAGATATTCTATGTTACAAGACATTTTTATAATACATGTATGTAGGAGCTAGTATGATATGCTTATTATAGTTTTTTATACTTCACCCATTCATCTTAGCACATGGCTTACTTTAGTGTACTTTTTGTTTTATACCTTGTCTATATTGTGGAACATTTTAACATGTTCCTTGTTTTTAGGCCTCAAATATAATTATAATTATTTATTTTGTGTGTGGATACTTAAACAATACTCTCCCTTGAGTGTGTAACATTTGAACATTCCCCTTGTTTTCATCCCCCTTTTTCATGGCATTGAGTGATCTTGTGTGTGTGCTTGATTATTTTTTAATATTTTGCTTGTTAATTCTATAATTTTTCATGATCTATATCATGCATCTTAGATATTTTTATGTTTGGATAATATGAGCTTCATTGATACATATAATTAGACATGATTCCATTATATGATTATTTACTACAAGATTGTTATAAATATAACATGGATATCTTATCCTTTTGAGATAAGGTAATTATTAAATAACATTCACATCACATAAAAATTATGGGAATATCAATGAGGGAATTACATGGAGACACGAGTCCACACACATTTATTTGGCATAATTGGTAGAATTAGATATAGTTTACTTATTTCATATATACACTTGGGTCATAATATTATGAACTTGCTACCAATTTTCATAGATTTGGGATAAAAAAATTTAGATTTTTTATATATATTATACATAATTTATAGATTAGAGATTAAATTTTGATATATAATTATAATTCATACACATTATAGGTGTATATGCCATAGAAATGCAGCAATATAAATACATATTCAGATTATATACACATTCATGCATTGGCCTTACTAAGATGCATTGTTTGAGATTTTATATATTTTTAGTAGTTGGATCACTTTATTAGTTTGATATATATTCATTTCCCTTGATGTATTTGGCACTAATCCCCTTTTTTAGGTTGATATGGTTATATTATTTAACCTAGGTGAGATTAGCTAGATTAGCTATATTATGTATACATTTGAGTTATGTGATCAAGATTATATAAACTCAATGACATTAGAATAACTCACACATTTTCACCATATTTGGAGCATGATAACCCTCCAATTATCATATTCAAATCTCTAGGGTTCATTTTTAAACCTATTTCTAATGTTTCAACAAGGAAGGATCACTACCAAAGTAAAACTACCAAGGGACAATAGGTTGTAATCCTTCCTTGGTCTCTTTTATTTCATGTATTTTAATTATTAAAATTTAATATTATATACAATAATTAAATTGTATCATGATCTTTGTTGTAGATAATACACAAACAACAAATTCAAACATGACTCAAGTCAAATCAAGTTGTGTTGTACACACCATTGTATGCATTTCTTTCCTTTAACTTAGTAATTTCTTTATTATGCATGACTAGATTAAAATGGGGAATGTATATGTTAAATATATAGTTTACATGATAAAATAGACTTGTACACTTTTAAAATATCTTGCATGACTCAACCCTTCATTTAAGGACCTTTACACTACCACAAGACTCATATTTTCATCTCATTATACCTAAATGTTTATCTCATAGTTCAAAAATAATATTATGATTAACTATATCACATATAACCCATGGTATTTGTTGACCATTTTAACCTAATAGGCCAAAATTAGTCCCCTTCTTCCCTTGCTATTTGAAGCCAGTCAATTTCAGGTTGCATAAGTTCAATGCCATGGTTCTTCGGCTTGGTTCAACACATTGGTTCAGCACTTGGTTCAATAGACCACTTGGTTCATCAGCCTTCGTTCATCAGCCTAGTTCGATTAGTCAGCTCATTGGCAAGTTCATCAGCACACAACATTGAACCGTTGAACCAATTCAGTTCAATGGGTTGGTTCAACGAGGTGCCCCAAAGTCAAAGGGCATGGAACACTTCAAAGGGACGTTTTAGCTTTCAGATTTTTGATTAAGGCAAAGTCTCGAATTCCTTCAGACAAAAAGTTTGAAGGAATTCGGGCTGTAGTTCAAAGCAAAGGCCAGGTAGACTGTCCACAAGCAAAAGCCCATGAGAAAATGTCTGCAGACAAAAGTCTGTGGGAAAATGTTCGTGGACAAAATTCTACAGGAAAATCTCTGTGGACAAAAGTCTGCGGGAAAATGTCCACAGTCAAAAGTCTGTAGAAACCCAAGAAATAATCCAGAAGAGCACAACGACCAGTTGAAGGACCCCAAAGGGTAGGTTCCCTTGTGGGGGACTCTCGGCCCAAATAAAGGGGCATTTTCCAAAGGCCAAAGGGCTACCTCCCTTTGGGAAGGTGCTAAGAAGGGACTTCAAGCAAAAAGACTCGTAGAGAGGGCCGAGGAGGGAAAAGCTAGTAGAGAATCCAGGGAAGGACCTGATGAAATTTTTCTGGGAATAGTGACGTCCCGAGAGCCATCAACCTTAAGAAAGTGAATTAGCCATTAGTTTTCAAAGTAATGACAGCCATGTGAACATCAAAATTAACACATTGAAATAGCCATTTGATTTCAAACTAAAAGGACGCCAACCATGGAATAGGGCCCAAAAATGCAGCAACCCACTAGAATATCACCCCTGAGGGCCGAAGGAGCTAGAAGAGACAAGATAGGGAAAAGACAAAGTGCCAAGCATGGAGTAGGCAAATAGTCCAAGTGGCGAAGGGAAGCGCTGATTTGAGAAGTTACTCCAGCAGGTGAAATAGTAGCTATAAATTGAACATTAAAAGATGTGAACGGCCAGCCTTGTGACCCTTTTTCTTAATTTCATATTTATGGGTAGACAAACTACATAGGTGCCTTCAAGAAGTAGCCTTAGTTAATGAGGAAACAACGCGGCCATGTCAAAAAGTGCCTGAAGTCAAAACCAGGGTCGACACAACATTTATTTTTTAAGCAGCTTGCTCTTCCCAATGAGGGGACACAAATGGGCCACTTATAAAAAGGGGCACCAAAAGGCCTCCTTTCTTCTCTTATATATTGAGGACTTGTCATTTGAGAAAATCATCTTCCACATTTGTAAGGCGTAGCCCTGGCAAAATTTTCACCTGAATCAATAAACGCATTTTTACCTCCATCTTGGATAGATATTTTTGTGTATGTCTTGAGTGTTAGTTTGTGTTTAGTCATTATTTATTGATGCTTTCATAGGTCTAACACCAGCATATTTGTTGTCTACAAGGTGCCATTTCTATAGCTGGTAAGGAGATTTCTATTTGGAAGTGCAGAAATAAAAGAAATTACCTTGCAGTGTGCCCTTCACAACACCTTTGGTGAATCTCTTTTTTTTTGTATTTTCATTAATACCTCCCTGTCAAGCTCTTGCAGCCTGGTCCTTCTATCAAGTCTAAAGTGTATGTATGTATTTAACTGATTTTAAGTGTGGATGTGAGAAGGTCATTTCATTTTGGTGCATCACCTCCTTAGAGTAGATTTGTTTTCGTATAATTTTTCTCCCTTTTCATCTCCCCTAGTATATATATATGTGTGTGTGTGTGTGTGTGTGTGTGTGTGTGTGTGTGTGTGTGTGTGTGTGTGTGTGTGTGTGTGTGTGTGTGTGTGTGTGTGTGTTAGTGATTACTGGAATGAATATGATGCATCAAAGGGAGCTAGCCCTTACCTAGAGACTCTCCCCTCTAGCTTCACCAGTCCCACAGGTGAGGGGGGAGTTCCCATAGTTGCGTGAAGAAGGCAGGAGCTCGGCCTCCTGCCGAGGGTGCAATCTTCTGCGTCAATAGTTTTGGCACACTCGATGGGACATAGTTTTATAGCTCAATAAGGTTTTAGGATTGATGCTGGTCCTATTACAGCAAATCAAAGATTTCTAGCATCTGGCAACTCCATTGGTAAGAGCTTCAGTTTTCCAATCAAGACTAGTTTCTTAATTTTCTATACCTAAAGTCACCACAAGGTCTACTTCCAAAGGGGTTCCCTTTGATTTCGTTGAGTTGCCTTTAAACTTAGCAAAAAGACTAAGGTTTGAGAAGAGCCATCCTTATTTGACAAGCCACCCTCCCAGACCTGTTGTAAGGGATGCATACGCAGTAGAGCTGCAGTTACATCCCATCCTAGTTATGGCATTTCCCTTTATGTCTTTTCATGGTTAGAGCCCCTTAAACCTCCCATGTTATGATCCAATCCTAGGAATAGCCCTCAAAAATGTGCCTTCTTTCGATGGAGAGGGACCCATTGCAGTCATCGAGCACATTAAGAACATTGCTAACATTTGCAATATTCACAATGTCATGGAGGAAAATATCACCATCAAATTGTTGGCTTTGTCTCTCAAAGGCAAGGCTCTTGATTGGTACGGGACCTTGCCTATAAATTCAATCCATTCTTGGAATGAATTGGGTACTTAGTTGATATACCATTTTGGGGAAAAGAGCAATGGCCTCTCGCTTGTTGAGCAGTTGACGACCATAAAAAGAGCCCTACACGAGTATATGCAAGATTTCAATGTGCAATTTTAGAAGACTTGGGATAGAATCCCCATTCTGGTAAGACTGACTCCCATATATGTTTTCCTATATTATTTAAGAGCATTAAATAGTGATATTATTGTGATGATACAATCCATGGGAGGGCATATATTGCGTGTTGCTTATGACATAGCCATAGTAGCTGAAAATTGCTTAGTACAGGCTAAGAAAATAGCCCCTAAACCTCACATGCCACTTTTTCTAGAAATGCTACCTCTAATTCAAACCATTGCTCCCACATTAGCTCCCCTACCTAGCATAGAGAAACCAGCTGTTGTTCTATCCAATGAGCTTCATAAAGTTAAGAGTCTATTGCAGAGCATGTCAAATGAACTTATACCTCTTAAAAGGTAGCAAACTCAAAGCAACAGACCAAATCAGGGATACCAACATTATGGTCAATCCCCTAGACCCCCTTTCTAAAAGTATAATCAAGGATAGGGTCAGCTTACTCAGACCAGACCATTTCAAAACTACAACCCACGCCCCCCTTCATCATCTAAAGTCATGGTGCCTATTCAGAACAATCTAGTACAGGAAAAGCCAAGTTGTTCGACCATGGGATATGGTCAAGAATAGGCTATTTATACAAATGAGATGATGGGTTATTTCAAGAATGCAAATAATCAGGCAGCCTCTCATTCCAAGGTCTTTGAGGCTCCAATGCAACCCAACACGAGTAGAAATCAGGCCCAACCTGATTCTACTCTCATGAATCATCTGGAAGGGGAATTTTATTTAGTGAATTATGTGGACACTGTAGATAATCAAACTGACTGTGTTGTAGCCAACACAAGATTCAAGAGAAGAGCAATGGGAGAAGCCTAGGCAACTACTCAATCGACAACTACACCATCTCCATCACACTCAAATCAAAAAGCCCCAAATTTTAGACCACTATTTGCACCCTCAACTCCTCAGCCTACACCTCAGGTTGGAATGAGAACCAAAGAAAGCCTGAAGGGAGGCAGTCCTCAAGTCAATATAGTGAACCAGATGAAGAAGCTACATATGAATATCTCCTTATGGGATTCATTGTCTCTACCAGGACAAAAGGACATGCTATAAAGAGAATTACATGAGCTGGACCAACAAGCTGTCCCAAAAAGGGTTGATAATGTCTTAATGATGAATGGACAACCTTTCACCTCTAGCCAAGTAAAGAAGGAAGAGAAAATTCCCCCTTTCTATGTGTCCTTGGTCATAGGATATTTCTTGGTGCACAATTACATCATTGACAATGGGGCTAGTACCTCAGTGATGCCTAAGTACATAGCTGACAAGATGGGACTAAAATATGAAGAGATGAATAAGGGAGTCCTATAGCTAGATGGGACACTTACAAAAATATTCAAGATTTTGAAGGGTTTAAGCTTGACATTGCATGATTTCCCAACCTTCTCAATTCCCCATGATATTGTGGTAGTAGATGTTCCTCCTTATTTCACAATTTGCTTATCAAGGGACTTCACATCAAAGATAGGTGGCTATCTAGTAGTGAATTGCTCCTATCTTTTTTTTAGAACCAAGTATGGGACCAAGGTAAAGATTGAATCTAATCCACTCTACAAATACCATCTAGAACCATATTTACCCAAGGTAGTGAATGTCAATTACACCATTATCGACCCAGAAGAGTCCCAGATAGACCAATCTCCATCCTCTGCTCTTGAAGGAATTGTAGACTTATTCTTGGATGAGTGTGGAAATGATAACTTCAAGCATGATCCTTACAAGTTCATAGAGGAGGCAGGCCTTGGAGTCTACTGCATACACAAAGAGGGTGCCTTCATACCAAATATAATGAAGGTAAGCCAAGAGGACCTAGGTCTATGGCAGCTATACTTTGATGGTTCTAGAAGTAGGCTAGGAGCTAGTGGTGGAGTGATGTTAGTCTCCCCTTCAAAGGAGAGATACTTTTCAGCTTTCCATTTCCAATTTTCTTTCACAGGCAATGTTGTAGAATACGAGTCCCTTATCCATGGTTTGGAATGGGCAAGAAAAAGAGGGATCAAGGAGTTGTAAGTTTTGGGAGACAGTGAGCTAATTGTAAATCAAGTGAAAGGCTAGAATTTGACCAAGAATTCCTTGTTGAAGTCTTACAAGCATAGGGTCTGGGACTTGGTGGAAGATTTTCTCACTTTCAATATCACCTCCATTCCTAGAGAGAAAAACAAACAAGCGAATAGGCTAGCAGCAATTGGTGCTCAATTCAATGTTTCTAGGGAGATAAGTCAAGACTGTGGTTTGTGCTACTTGAAGGTGGTAGTTCATCCCTCCATCCCTGACAACATTGCAAATTGGTAGGTTTTCAAAAATGACTAGAAAATAGCTTTCTTCTTGTAGGAGGAAGCTGAGTTTGCAACACAGAACCAGGCAAAGCTATAGCAGCAATATGGCAACCAGATTGTTCAATTGAAGAACAATAAGCTCCCTAAAGGTTTGGTCACTCTTGAGAGCATTTTCAATGGAGATGACCAATTGAGAAATGACAAGGCATGCATCATAACTAAGGAGGAGAATTACAAAAGGGTTGAGATCTTTAAGGATAAGCTGCTTATGCTTAGAAAAGTCTACACGATTTAAGAAAGGTAGGGTTTTTTTATTGTGTTAGGAGTTTGTTGATGTTTTTGTGTGGGATTACAGTGATTTGAAGGGCTTTGACCTAAGACTCACTCATCACACCATCGAATTAGAAGAAGGTGCCAGGCTAGTCACACAAAAATAGAGACATGTCAACTAGACGATCGAGCCTCTCATGTAGAAGGAACTGGCCAAATTGATTGAGTCCAAAATCATATTTCCAATCAAACACTCCTCCTAACTGGCCAATCTTGTTCTTGTTTAAAAGAAGAATGGGGAGATCAAGCTATGTGTCGACTTCAGGGACCTTAATAAAGTCTCTTTAAGAAATCATTATCCCCTCCTGAGCATGGAGCAGATCCTTTAGAAGGTAATAGGCAGCGAGTGTTTCTCCCTCCTAGATGGATATTCAAGGTATAATCAGATTTTGGTGTAAGGCTGTGACTAGCACAAAATGGCCTTCACTACTAAATGGGGAATGTTCACCTACAAGAAGATGCCATTCAGGCTGGCTAATGCTAGTGCTACCTTTTAGCGAGCCATGGACATGGCTTTTGGAGACTTGATAAACAACTATGTGCTGGTATACCTCGATGATGTGATGGTGTTCTCCAAGGAAGCGAGCCAACACATGCAACACCTCAGGTAGATTTTTGAAAGGTGTAAAGAGTTTGGCATCTCTCTTAACCTGAAGAAATGTGTGTTTGCTATTCACGAGGGGAAACTCCTTCACCACATTGTGGCTAAGGAGGTCTTATCTATTGAACCCAAGAGAGTTTGTTCTATCCTAGAGATGTCCCGACCTAAGCACAAAAAAATCCTGTAGAGCTTTTTTGGCAGGATAAATTTTATTCAGAGATTCATTCTAAATTTTGTGGAGATAGTCAAGCCACTGACCTCTATGCTGAGGAAGGGTGAGGAGTTCAAGTGGATAACACAAAGGAAGGATAGCTTTGAAGCCATCAAGTAGGCCATAACTCGGGCTCCTACTTTGATCAGCCTCCACTTCAACAAAGACTTCAACCTCTACACTTTTAGTAATGAAGAGGTCTCCGCCATGCTTACCCAAGAAAATGGTGATGACCTCGAGCAATCACTTGCTTTTTTTAGCCAAGGGCTAGAGGATTTTGAAGTTAGATACATGTATGTAGAGAAGCAAGTCCTAGCAGTAGTGCAGAGCCTGAAGAAGTTTAGACATATTTTGTCTAAAAGTAGGATTCACCTCATGGTTCCATATCCTAGCATCAAGGGTTTCTTGACCAATCGAGACCTAAATGAGAAGAGAGTGGGGTGGATCACCAAGGTGATGGAGTATGACGTAGACATCAATATCACCAAGTTGGTGAGGGGAAGAGGCCTGTACAAACACCTTATTGTAGACTTCAAGTAGAAAAGGGAAGATAGCTTACTAATTCATGATGTAGCTATTGTAGAAGAACTAGCTATCATAAAGGACTGGACATCATACCTGAGGCATTTCCTTCTCATTGGTGAGTGCCTGTAGAGTCTTGATAAAACTGAAATAAGGTACTTTAGGGTCTAATCTCTCCCTTATGTTCTAGTCGATAGAGTATTGTTTAGGAAGGATCTCACAGGGGTCTTTCTAAGATGCACTAACCTAAACTAGGCTGACAAGGTACTGTCTGAGTTCCATGATGGGCCAGCAAGCAGTCATTTTGCTCCTAGAGTTACTGCAGTAAGGATAATGAGAGCTGGTTATTTTTGGCCTACTCTTTTTAGAGACACCCATGGCTAGGTAAGAAAGTGCCAAAAGTGTGCCCTTTTTGAGGGGAAATAATGGTTGGCTGCATGCCTCTATAACCTATTCAGGTGGAGCAGTCATTCATGTAATGGGGCCTGGATTTCATAGGGATGATCAATCCTCCCTCCAGTGCTAGACACAAGTGGGTCCTGATTGCCACGGACTATTTCACAAGGTGGGTGGAGGTTGTTTCTCTGAAGGAGGCAAATGAAAGTGCAGTCCTAGAATTTTATGAGGACTTGGTGACAAGATTCGGGGTCCCAACCACCATAATCTTAGATAATGCCTTGGCTTTTTTGGGAACCAAAATAAGTGAATGGGCACTGAGGTATGGTATATATCTCATCACTTCATCCAATTATTACCCATAGGGGAATGGGTTGGCTGAGTCCACCAACAAAAACTTGATCAAGATCATTAAGAGGACCATGGAAGAAAATCAGAGGACTTGGCATGCCAAGCTAAAAATAGCTCTGTGGGCCAACCAAATCACTCTGAAGAGAGCAATAAAAAATTCTCCATATACAATCGTATATGGAAGGGAAGCTAGGCTTCCCATCTCACCTGAATTGCTAGCATTTGACCTCACTCACTAGCTACAATTAGAAGAAGGAAGTAGCATGGAGGTCAAGCTGTGCGAGTTGATGGAGCTCCAAGAGACAAGGGATCGAGCTACGGCTTCTATGACCAGCTGCCAATAGTAAACAAAGAGACACTTCGATAATAAGTCTTCATCAAAAGATTTCTTTGAAGGAGACATTGTCTTGAAATGGGATGAAGACCGAGCTAAGCTTAGAAAGCATGCAAAATTTGATGCCCTATGTAGTGGCCCATACATAATCACTCAGTGCAAGCAGCATAATGCATTCCAACTCTCCAGGTTGGATGGTGAAGAACTACATATCCCAGTTAATGGGATACATCTAAAACATTACCACTGAGTCTCCTTTCATTTATATTTTTTTCCTTTGTTTTCTTTCCCTATTTTCCCTAAGTGTTGTTGCACAAGTAGTAGTTTTCTTAGTCTTGTGTGTGTTTTTGTTTCCTTGGAGGTAAATCTGTGTGACTAGTTCTAAGATTCATCAAAGCTATTGTTATTTTTTTTAAGTTACCACCTGACTCCGTGCCCCAATGGACTACAAGGAAATTGGTCTCTAAGCATAGCAGGCATGCTTCCCCTGGGAATCACTAATTTGTTGACCATTTTTGCCCAACAGGCCAAAATCGGTCCCCTTCTTCCCTTTCTATTTGAAGCCAGTCAATTTTGAGTTGCACAAGTTCAATGCCATGGTTCTTCAGCTTGGTTCAACACATTGGTTCAATGCCTGGTTTAATAGACCACTTGGTTCATCAGCCTAGTTCGATCAGTTGGCTCATTGGCAAGTTCATCAGCGTGTAACATTAAACCATTGAACCAATTTGGTTCAATGGGTTGGTTCAACAAGGCACCCCAAATCCAAAGGGCATGGAACACTTCAAAGGGACGTTTTAGCTTTTGGATTTTTGATTAAGGCAAAGTCCCAAATTACTTAAAAATTTTTGTCTGAAGGAATTCCTTTGGACAAAAAGTTTGAAGAAATTTGGGCCGCAATTCAAAGCAAAGGCTGGGTAAATTGTCCATGGACAAAAGTCCACGGGAAAATGTCTGCAGACAAAATTTTGTGGGAAAATGTCCATGGACAAATTTGTCAGCAAGAAAATGTCCATGAACAAAAGTCTGTGGAAACCCGAGAAATAATCTAGAAGAGCACAACGACCCGCCAAAGGACCCCGAAGGGCAGGTGCCCTTGCAAGGGAATCTCGGCCCAAATAAAGGGACACTTTCCAAAGGCTGAAGGGCTACCTCCCTTCGGGAAGGTGCTAAGAAGGGACTTCAAGAATAAATACCTGTAAAGAGGGCTGAGGAGGACAAAGCTCATAGAGAAGCTAACAAAGGACCTAATGACATTTTGTCAAGAATAGTGATGTCCCAAGAGAGATCAACTTAAGAAAGTGAATTACCTATTGGTTTTCAAAGTGATGATGGTTGCGTGAATGTCAAAATTAACACATTGAAATAGTTGTTTGCTTTCAAACTAAAAGGATGCCAACCATGGAAAAGGGCCCATAAATGCAGTGACCCGCCAGAAGATCACCCCCGAGGGCCAAAGGAGCCAGAAGAGACAAGATAGGGAAAAGACAAAGTGCCAAGCATGGAGTAGGTAGATAGTCCAAGTGGCGAAGGGAAGTGTCAATTTGAGAAGTTACTCCATCAGGTGAAATAGTAGCTACAAATTGAACATTAGAAGATGCGAATGGCTAGCCGTGTGACTATTTTTATTCATTTCATATTTATGGGTAGACAAAATGTGTAGGTGCCTTCAAGAAGTAGCCTTGATTAATGAGGAAATAGTGTGGCCATGTCAAAAAGTGCTTGAAGTCAAAGCCAGGGTCGACACAACATTTATTTTTTAGGTAGCCTGCTCTTCCCAATGACAGGACGCAAATGGGCCACTTGTAAAAAGGGGCACCAAAAGGCCTCCTTTATTCTCCTATATATTGAGAACTTGTCATTTGAGAAAATCATCTTCCACATTTGTAAGGCATAGCCCTGGCAAAATTTTCACCTGAATCAATAAATGAATTTTTACCTCCATCTTGGATAGATATTTTTGTGTATGTCTTGAGTGTTAGTTTGTGTTTAGTCATTTTTTCTTGATGCTTTCATAGGTCCAACACTAGCATATCTTTTGTCTACAAGGTGCCATTTTTGCAGCTGGTAAGGAGAGTTCTATTTGGAAGTGCAAAAATAGAAGAAATTACCTTACAGTGTGCCTTTCATAGCACCTTTGGTGAATCTCTTTTTTTTTTTGTATTTTCATTACTACCTCCCTGTCAAGCTCTTGCAACCTGGTCCTTCTGCCAAGTCTGAAGTGTATGTATGTATTTGTCTAATTTTAAGTGTGGATGTGAGAAGGTCATTTCATTTTGGTGCATCACCTCCTTAGAGTAGATTTATTTTCCTGCAATCTTTCTCCCTTTTCATCCCCCCCAGTATATATCTATATGTATATGTATGTTAGTGTTTGCTGGAATGAATATGATGCATCAAAGGGAGCTAGCCCTTACCTAGAGACTCTCCCCTCTAGCTTCGCCAGTCCCATAGGCAAGAGGGGAGTTTCCATAGTTGCGTGAAGAAGGCAAGAGCTCGGCCTCTTGCCAAGGGTGAAATATTCTATGTCAACAGTATTCTTAAAATGTAATATATATCTTACAATATCAGTTATATATCTTCATAAATTCTCTATCCTCTAGGACACTACCATCCAGACTAGGACACTAGCATTAATGCTAGTGTCTACACCCTACAAACACTCAAATTTGAAAATATTTTGATATTTATGGGTTGGAATATTTTTCTTAATTAAAATTCCCATGAGATAATTTAAAATGGTTTGGTATAAATAAAAAATGAATCTCACTAATTTAACCATCTACAATTACCAAGCAATCACATATCAATCTCACTTAATCATCTGCACAACTGATTTCTACTACCCTATTATTTCCTATTTCCATATAAATCATAGGATAAATCTTAGTATATATTTGAATAATTCACATATAACATATTGTATAATTATTTATGAAAAATCCTTTATAAGTGGATAACTACATTATTCTAAGGCCCTCTTCAGAGTATTGTAAATGTAGGTAATGTTCACTAAAACAGGGATATTTTAGGTTAGATCAACTTCACTTGAGAACACTAACACCTATTTTTCAATGTGGCATGCCCTAAATGGAGGACCTAGGGTTTTGAACTACAAACAAATACCTAGAACATATGTGTGCAATCTGAAAAGAAAATTTGTGAGTCAAATCTAAGAGCTAACAGGCACAAGTGGAATTTCCAAAAAAGGATATGTTTTTCATAAAAGATAGAAGTAACATAATCAACACTAGTGTCCCTATTTTGACAATAGTGTCTAATCTGATAGATAGTTAAGTTTATAAATCTAAAAAATCATAGTTGAACATCATCTTGATTGTTTCTACACCTAAATCTTTGATATCTACCTACACATCAATGAACAAGATAAGTATTATTCATTATTATTGTTTAAGCAATCAAAATACTATCTAGCATTGTACTTTATATATTTATCATATTTACATAATTCAACATTGTATCAAAATATATTTGGAATTTGAATTATTCAATTGGCTTACTTATGGAATAGTCTATTTCTTTAGATTATTAGGGTATTATCCTTACCCTTATATCCAAAAAGGGTTAACATATTACCGCATCTAATGGTGGAGGTGTTCTATAATTTTTCACATGTGGTAACATTTGTTGTCTCATAACCACTCTTCTTCTCATTCCCTTGAGGTTTGACATTACATCCTATCCTAGGCATGTATGGCTAAAGTGATTTAATGAGCACAAAGTAGTATTATAAATTGTTTGAATGGTTAGGGTTTAAATTTTTATTAGGGAAAAAATATTTTGAGGATGTCAGTCATTTGTATTACATATGCCACAATACATTCTTTTTTGAAAAAATGGCTCTTATGTTGGGGATGTCATCCCCATTTGGGTTGACCTTATCACTATTGATCTCTATGCCATCTATAAATGTGACATTATATCCTTGAGTTTCTTTATCTATAAAAAATATTAAACACAATATTTGGCCTTGTTATACCTCCTTTTGGTTGGGAGGACATGCATACATCCCCTTTCATTATTATTTCCTATATAAGCCTCAATTTTTCTAACTCTAGTTTCATACTTTACATTTATACTTTTAATATATAATAAATATATATTCTTCATGATTTTTCCTCCAATTTGGAATCCATCTCCATGGATTATATAAATTTTATAAATGTTTTTACATCCTTTGAGGCTGATATATAAGGAACTACTCTTGATGTAAACCACTCTACCATTTTTTTCTCATTTAAGGGTTCCTATAATTTTATTACTATGGTTTTAAAAATTTGATCATAATATTTCAAGGTTTTTCCTTTATCCTATATTAGCTCACTTATCTTAATAACACTTTTAGTAGGGACATCTGAAAAATACAAATCTCCTTTAAATTATTTCTAAATAACATCCCATGATTTTGCATGTCTGGGGTTTACTTTCGTATACAACTTCAAGGTGTAATATATTGGAATTCCAATAAAATCAAACAATTTCATCTAATTATCCATATTGTTATGAATTATCTACATCCTTAGTATATTTTTTAAATAATCAATTCAGGCCATTTTTTATTTTGATATTTTTTAGATACTACTTTATTTATTACTATTTTGACTATTACTTCCAATATTACTCCTTTTGAAATAACTTATAGTACTCTCTACCTTTGTATTTTTCTTCTTACTATCTTTTTCTTGTATTACCAATGGTTTTTTCCTTATTTTGTCTCTTTTACCTTCCTTTGCCAAGTATTTTATTCTTAATCATTTTTATGAATTCTTGATAAACTCTCGTATTGTTTTTATGTATTCGTTGAATGTTATAATTTTAGTCACTCAAGTTTGGTGATGAATACTTGATAATATTAGCTTTGGCATTATTACACTTTAATTAACTTGAAAAATTAATATGGACCTTTTTCACCACCTCACTCTATCCTAATCACCTATGTGAACTTATTCTTTATTAAATTGCTATTTTATGCCCACAAAATGTTCTAAACTACTAAAACCCCCTCTAAGCATATATAGAGACATCCCAAGACCTGATATTAACATGCTTTCATTTAAGACAATATCGACCAATAGGAGCCAATAATAGTAGATGTTTTTTTCCATTATGGATCAATCTTATCCTTAACCATTCTAATGGTCACTTTTTAAATATGAACCTTCTCTTTTATGTTGGTCTATATTTTTAAACTAGTAGTGTGAGGTTTTCCCCTTTCATATTTATATAAAGGAATACTTAAGTCACCTAGTCTATCACATGGAAATTTTAATATAAAGGCATACTTATATTATTACACATTGAGTAAAGTTTCCCTATTCTTCCTAATTTTTATTAGAATAATTTGAAGTGGACTTGAGCTAAGTCAATGGCCTATTTTAACCAACCCAAATCAATCATGATCAAGTATTCAATACATTTATAGATGTATTCATATATTCAAATGAGAACAATTACACAAAGCACTCTAATTGAGAGAATTATGTGGGCTTGATTTCCCTCTTCATATTATTAGATGCATAGGTAGTGATAATTCACCATGGGGGTGATTGGTATTAGTTCATACCATTACACTCCTCTCTTTTCTTATCTATAGGTTTTCGACTATTTTAAGCCCTATTAAGGTTTCAAATTTGAATAAGTCATTTTATGGCCTTTTCTACACATTTGAATGTCAAATTTTTGCACATAGGCATTGTTTAATTAGTCATAGATGATTTGTCCTTGATTCCCATGATTTTTAATAAAGGACAAAATTAACCAATGTATGACTACTGCTAGTTGATTCTATGCAATCTAGATGATCTTGTCCTTCATCAAACTCAGTTCTAGTTTATAGGTACTTTTAGAATTAATATATGTTGATTAGTTCTAACCTCTATTAGTAATACATGGTTGGATCATAGACAATAAAAAACCAATTACTCCTTATGGTTCATATGTAGTCTTCTTTCATTTGATAAGGCTTTATCAATTTCAATGTTTTATTTTCATTCCACTTGCACAAGTTTCTTACATAGTTATAATATATTCCATTATATTTATTTAAATTAGGGTTAATCATCACATTAATTCAAATTATGATAAACTAATAAATTTTCTATTTCTTATCCTATATGTACCTCTTGAATTTTGAATGGGTCTTCACTTATAATGTGAAATTGCACATGGAGGTGATTAGTCTAAGGGGTTAATTTACACTTAAGGTGTATTTTGGTTGGGGTTTCATATTGATTCATCTTTTCCTATCTCAATAATTTCATATTCATTTTTTTGATCTCCTACTTATACATGTTCTAATAAATTTTATAGCATAATAATATACAAAACAATAAAAACACAACATAACATTTCCATAGGGTTTGAAAAGAAATCAATAATATTAATTTATGGTTTTGGATAACATGCAAGGAATCTTAAGCTAATATATTTGAGATAAATTAACAAAACAAGCCCTAGAAAATTCAAATTTACCCTAAGAAAATTAGATCTACCACAAAGGAAGCATAATATAACCTTATAAGGATACGAAACATTGAATACAATATGTGTTCAATAAATAATGAAATCCTAAGGGTGTAATAGAGAAATGGTTTGTGAAAATGTGATATGATAAAAGGGTTTAAAATTAAAACAAAATATAATTATCCACACACATTCAATGAGGCTTAATCATATGTAAAACATTACATTAGAACAAATTAATTATTTAATATCCAAGGAAGTAATTTACTAAAATAAAATTTATAAGAGTATATTTACTTTCAATAGACATGAAAATAGTTGCCAAGATGTGACAATGCAAAATAAATTGAAATAAAAAGATGGATACAACCTAAGGTATACTCTAGTTGGAGTTTTGTATTGAGGCATCTCTTCATATCTCAATTTTTTCATATTAATTTTATTTATATCCTACTTATACATGTTAAAATAAATTTTATAGCATAATAATATACAAAAAAATAAATACACAACATAAAATTTCCATAGGTTTTGAAAAAAAATAATAATCTATGGTTTTGGATAACATACAAGGAAACTGAAGCTAATAGATTTGAGAGAATTCAACAAAATATGGCTAGAAAATTTAGATTTAGCCTAAGAAAATTAGATATACTATAAATGAAGAAATATATAACCTTATAAGGATAAAAAACATTCAATACAATATGTGTTTAGTAAATAATGAAATCCTACGGGTGTAAGAGAGCATTGGTTCATGAAAATGTGTTATGGATAAATAGGTTTACAATTAAAGCGTAATACAATTATCCACACACATTCAAATATACTTAATTATATGTAAAACATTGCATTAGACCAAATTGATTATTTCATATCCAAGGAAGTAATTTACTAAAAATAATTCTAGAATAGTATATTGAATTTCAATAGACATGGAAATAGTCATCAAGATGTGGCAATGTAAAAAAAAATGAAATAAAAAGATGAATACAAGCTTAAAAAGTTTGAGCAAACAAATAACCTCAAAAAATCATTAAAAACTTCATGGGCCTCAAGATCATCAAGATAACATAACTTACAGTTATGTTAAATGACATGGAAGTGAGTTTTTTGTGTCTTATTTATATCAGGGACTCGAAAAACATTTTTCATTTTTCTAAAAATTAATGCCAATCATTTATAAATTTGACTTCTTATTAAATCCCTAATAAGTTATATGTACATGAAAATGATAAGGAAAAAGTTTTTTATTGTTTTTTTGGTATGTGTTTAGCGTGGTATGGTTTTTAAGCACCAACTACTTAATATGATTGTCAAAATTGTATAATATTGAAGATAACACACCATGAAAATGTAATAACACTTAAATTAGGTAAACTAGTGTGATTTAATGTATCTCTATTATGATATTTAATGCTAAAATGAATTCTCTTTAAATTCTTGTAAATGTTCCATAGATTATTATGAGAATAAATGATAAAAATTCCTTTATATTTTATATAGATTATTATAGATCACTAAATGAACTGATATGTATGTATATATGCATGTCTAGACATCCAATTATTATTTATATTGTGCTAAAATTTCAAATCAGAATGATATTTTTCAATAATGCATAGTCTAGATCAAAATCACCAAAACACTCTAAATTATTCACACACGTCATGTGCAAGTGTCAATTTTTGTCTATTGATCTATAATTGGGGTAAGACATTTTATAGAATCATTATATTTTCTTAATTCACTTCAATTCAAATTATGATCATGCAAAATGATGTCTTGTACCACTAAAATCTTCTAATTTGGTTGCACACATCATGTGTATGTGTTAATTCATGTCTATAATACCCTAACTAGGGTATTACCCTGTATGCGATTGACATCTTATTTTGACTATACTATAGGAAAATTATGACTTAGTAAGATAACATTTTTGACTAGGTTGATTAAATGTACAAAAAATTTCCAATGAATTGTAAAAAACTAATTAAAGTCATTTAAGCAAATCAAAACTAAATTAGGAGCTTAAGTGAAAAATCCAAGAAAGTTGTTGAATATATATTTACTAAAAATTCATTATTCAAATCTACAACACTCCATGACATCATCTAAGGGTGTCATCCATTAGGCATTAATGGAGGGAAATATCTATATTAAGGCTTCCCTTACCTTATTAATGTTCCAATCTTACAACTATTGATGACATTATTTATTGTTTGTCCCTTCAAGATTGAATAAATTCATGGCCAAACATCTTGATCTCAATATGAATGGTCATGGTTGATCTTGAGAATTTTATAAAATATATAAATAAGTGAGCCAACACCATAACTTTGAATCTATTTTTGTGTAAACTTACTATGCAGAAATACTTTTATGGAACTTGAATTGTATAGTGTTATTATGCAAAATTATTACTAGAGAAGCTTCACTCATCCCCCAATTGACAAATATAGGAACCAATAGCCATTTTTGAGATAATAAATGGAGGTACATGCTACACTGCATTAAAGAAGACTTGATGCATTAAAACTAGGTATAAACATTCCTATTAACCATTTTTGAAGGAGAGTCACTACTTGGAAGGCATATTGTTTATCTTACTTTCATAATTAGTTCCTTGAATTTATTAACATTGCCCCTTGAGAGAGTATACTTAACATGCTATTTTTTTATGCTTATTTTGGTTTTACTCTACTAACACATGGAGTAACTTTATTTATAATCATATTCTATATTTTGGCACACCCAGTGGGCTCACACATCTCATGCATCATTTTATCCTTCAAATTAAACAATCAAACCCTGTTTTGAGGCTATATTTCTCTTCTTTTCTTATAATTTTTCTTTTTTATGTATTCTAAACCAAATGATATAATTAATCTATAATCAATTAATTCATCCTAAACATAATCAAAATCACCTTATGGAATAATGGGATTGCCCTAAGTAATAGTGAGGTCACTCACATAAATATAAAAATTAACTATTGTGTTTTTCTATCCCTATCTATGTGTTTTTGTGGAATGGAGAGATTGAATTGAATATTAGTTATATTGACTTATGGAATGGTTGGGTTGCCTAACGATCAATGATATCATCCTAGACAAACTTGGTAGGTAACTACCTAGTTTTCATTTTTATCATTTTGACAAATTTATTGTGCTTATCGATGAGATCATCTTGCTAATTGGTGATGTTGCCCTAATAATTAGAGGGATTTCCAAATAGTCTATTTTCTTCTCTATGTATTAGTATAATCATTCTATTGAATGGAAGAATCAACCTATTTAATGGTGGAATCATACCATTGAATGATGAAATCACTCTACAAAATGGAGAAATTTCCCTGTGTCAAAAATCTAGAGTTAAAATAGAAACTTAAAATCTATTTTGACATCCTAAACCCATCTCTAGACTTATAACGCTCTATTTTATAGGTTTAAGATACTTCACTAGTTTCTTTTTTACAAAAACAAAGGAAAATTTCAATCATCTTTGAATTTGGGCTTAAAATGAATAATCATCATATTTAGGACTCTTAAGTGTCTTTAATTTTTATGATTTTTTGTTGGTTAAAATAGTTTCAAAATTATTTTACTTGATTATCATTTGTTCAAACCAAGCATAGTGTGTGTGCTCTCCCCTCATCCCCTTTAGGGAAATTGGGTTATCAAAGGTGCTTCATTTTTTTATTTTTTCACTGGGTCTAAGTGTAAAATGAATGTCACAAAGTCACTCCCCAATATCCAACTGACTTGGGTGACCCCAAACTAACCTTAAAGTCCTTTTATATTTTTATTTATTACATCTTGGCTTGTGTTTAGGAGTTCATAGCTTCCCCATAAGTTCTCTAGGGAAGCGTTGACCTGAGAATTCATTTCTTGACATTATTTCAACCCCACTCCATAGTGGGGTATAAAAATTGAGGTTAACTTGCTAGGATGCTAGTTTGAGTGGTTAAACTAGATCCATTATAGAAACCTACCTTAGAATGATGGTTTAATCTATACATCACACTACACTGATTAATTGACAGATGTAGTGGTTATAAAAAGGACAAGACCTTTTATAAAAAACAAATTAACTCAAATCCAAATGATGTATTGTGACCTAATGTTAATCACATATATGGTACCATTTATATTTTGTGACACTTATAGTTTTAAGATAAACCCCATTTTTTGTAGGGTACTATTGGTGAAGGGTGAATAGCTTGAAGTTCCATGTCACTTTGAAATCTCTTGAGAGAAGAAGGGGCCTAGAAAACCTAATTTTCATGTGCATCTAAATTTATTATATTTAAAACTTATTTCCTCTTAAATATTATATCAATAAAATCTAAGAGTACAAACCCACCTTGTTAGTTTCTAGGATAGGACATACACTGAAGTGTTTTTCTTGTTCTTGTTTACTTACATTGTCTTTTGAGTTTAAAAATTGTTTTTGTGTGAACCAAAATACATCCAAAAACCTAAAAATTGTTATACACCATTTATTTTGAAAAAAGAGGCATTACGCTCATCAAATTCATTAGCCTTGTTCAAAATCAAATTAAATCATTTGTGATGGTATTTCTAAAAAGTGTCATTACATTATTCATTTGAGTCTAGACTCGTTACCACTTACAAATCTTGAGTATTTTTAACCCAAATTCAAAATTTCACCTTTCTAAGTTCTAATCCAAAACATGATTGGTCTATGTCAAAATCTTGCCTAAAACTTGGGATTAGGTGGTTCATCTTCCACATTTGGTGGTAAAAAATTTTCTTTGGTTTGAAGGTCATTTATCTATACACTTGCCTATATTTTTCTTATTTTGAACTTAGGTCATCTTGCATTCACTCACACTCTAAGTTCATGGGTCATTTGAATTTATTTTTCATGGTATGCCATTGTGATTCCCATTTGTTTTGGGTCTTATTCTTAGCGTTTATTATGTTAATCTACATCCTAAGTTTATTTATTCACATTTTAAGCTTTTTGATCTAAAAATTCTTCTTATAATTTTCTAACCATGACCCACCATAGTTGTGTTAGATTTTTATGATATTAACATACTTTAAATTTAGGTTTTTGTGTGCTAGCCTATACCCTAAGTTCCAAGATTATTTTAACCTCTTCTAAATTGACAATTTCAACCAACCAAGGTTGAGCACTCTCGTAACTTATTTCTTCTAATTATGTGTAATCCTATCAATTCCATTCTAAATTGGAGTCTCATTTTACCTTGTGTTTGTTTGATTAAAGTGTTCAAAAACACCTTTTAAATGTTTGTAAACCAAAATCCAAAATAATTTACAAACATAGAAAATCCTCTTCAAACATGTAAAGGTATACTCGTAGTGGGGTCTCTTATGGCCCTAGTTATGAAGAAGAGCATTATTATGATGGAGAAAAACACTTTGTCATGTTTGATGATATCATAATGATAATCAAATCTAAACTTGATTATTATGAATAACTTGTAGAGGACAAATATGAATCTCTCCTTAGGTCAATAAAATTAGGGGATTGAGTTCTATTATATTTCCTAATGGAATAATTGCACATGCTTGTCCAAGTAGAGGAGAAATAGCCAAAGAAACTTATTACTCATTACTAAATCCAATGTTGCTTCTGCTAGTAAAGGGAAATAATAATTTGTAGAGTCTTCCTCAACTAATCAAGGTCTTGATACCAAGATCCAAAAAATTAATCAATAGCATGTGGATCAACTTATCAAAGACCTGAGAGCTTATTTAGTTGTGAATTTAATTGACAATACCACTTTTAAGGAGAAAGAACAAATGATATACCAAGTGAAACAAGCCATGGTCAATACTACATATATGATAGACATTGGGGCTTCTCCTAAATATAAAAAACTTATAGACACTTCAAAATACATTTCACCTTATACGAATCATACTTTTTTCAATCATCAGGAGAATCTTACCCATTCTCAATAATAAATAACTAAAGACTCATCATAGATTGGGGTGTTTTACAAAACACATTAATGTGTTCATCTTAACCATAATAAGTTCTCATTATAAATTAGTAGTGGTAACACTTTTTTGAATCGATAATAGGTACCCAAAAATCAATAAATTTATTAGAGATTACATTAACATGTTCTAGGGAATCAATATCAAATAGTTAAGAATCAACAATAAAATCAGTTGAACCAATAAGGTCAGACCTATTAAAATCTAAGAGTAATCAAAAACCAACATTCTAGCCAAAGGGTTCAAATCCATAATAAAACCACGTAGGGGGGTATATTCCTACTGAGCAAAATTATATTCCACCAATAAATGTACCAAATGTGAAAGAGTAAAATTTAATCAAATAAATAGTCTCAAGGCTTGAAATAAGCAACTAAATCAATAATTACAATTTTTAAGAGATATACCCACATCTGTTTGACTTAAGCATTCTTCAGGTCCACCTTCCACCTCATTTTGAGGCACCCAAATTTGATAAATAAAAAAGAAAGGGAGACCCTTAAGAACAAATCCAAGCCTTTTTGTATTGTGTCAAGAGGTAACCTACAATAATGTTTATTTTCTCTACTTGTTTCCACATAGTTTAGTTAGATAAGCTATATATTGGATCCTCAAATTACCTAAGGGATCGATGATACATTGGATTGATTTATAAAACAGAATCATCAACTATTTCTCTTATAATTGAGCATGAGTTAATATTGGTTGACCTATGCAAAGTTATACAAAGATATGGAAAAAGATTCATAACATACCCATAGTGGTGGAGAGCATTATTTGGTCACTTTTGTTGTCCCCCAAAAATATCACTCATTTTTGAGACAACATTTGAACTATTTTGGTCTTACAGGCCAAAATTGTCTCTTCCCTTTTTAAAATTTGTTCTGGGCATTCAAATTCCTCATTTTTCAAGCTTTTCATAAACTACAAACTCTGTAGGCTTAAATCTACGGAATCTGTAGGCTTAAATCTATGGACTCTATAGGCTTGAATCTATGGACTCTGCAAGCTTGAATCTATGGACTCTGCAGGCTTGAATATATGGACTCTGTAGGAAGAGAAAATTTATGAACTTTATAGACCAAGTTTAATGGAATTTATAGGTTGATTTCTATACACTTGATTTCTACAAACTCTATAGTTAGGTTCATTTTTAAAAGTTCAACAGGATTCATGGCTTCTACAGGCAGGTTCAATCAAAAGAATTAGTTTCTAACACTTGGTCATTTTTGGGATTGGTTCAGTGCCTTGGTTCAAACAAAAATAACCAATGACAAGCATCAACAGCTGGTTCAACATCTTTTGGTTCAATGGTTGGTTCAACATCAAATGGTTTGTTAGTCAGTTCAAGGCTTTCTTTGAACCATTGAACCAAAACTTGGTTCAACAATTGGTTCAACATCTTTTGGTTCAACAGTTAGTTCATCACTTTGGTTCATTTAATTAAACCATCAACTTGAACCATTTGGTTCAACTAATTGGTTCAATGAAGTGGTTCAACAATTGGTTCATCAGCTTGGTTCAAGGCTTTGCTTCATTCGCTTGGTTCAATCAAAGGGTTCATTGGCTTGAACCATTTTGGTTCAACCAAGAAGTTCAATGTTTGGTTCAACAAAGAGGTTTAATCAAATGGTTCAATAGTTAGTTCATCACCTTGGTTCAAAGAAGCAGTTTAAAGGAGCAATCCAAAAAAGTTCAAAGAACCTCCTGAAGGACAAGTGCCCTTGCAGAGAGCACTTGGTTGACAAAAACACCCTTCAAAAGGGTCACTTTTGAAGAAGGCCACAAAGGTAACTCTTTTATATTTTGTTTAAGGAATTCAAGAAATGCTAAGGCAAGAACCAATTCCTTTCGACTTTTTGTCCAAAGGAATTCCTTCAGACAAAAATCTCGAAAGAATTTAGAGAAGCTGCGAGCAAAAATCTCGAAGAAACCAAGGCAAAAATGATAGGAACAATTTCCATGAACTTTTTGTCTACAAGAAATTTCTATGAACTTTTTGTCTGTGGGAAATTTTTGCAGACTTTTTGTCCATATGAATTTGTTTGAGGAAAATGCCCGCATGAAAGCCGTGAAAGGCCGCCGAATGACCCCGAAGGGCAGGTGCCCTTGCGAGGGACTCCCGACTGCCAAATAGAAGGACACTACCCTGAAGGCCATTCAAAGATCATTTCTTAAGGCCCAAAAGGGCAGTTTCTTTCCAGAAAAATGCCCGTAAGAAAGCCTTGAAAGGCCACTAAAGGACCCCGAAGGGTAGGTGCCCTTGTGGGGGACTCCAGACTACCAAATAGAAAGACACTTCCCTGAAGCTGAAGGGTCACCTTCCCTTTGGGAAGATGTAAAACAAGAAGCCCCAAGGCCATTCAAAGATCATTTCTTAAGGCTCGAAAGGGCAATTTCTTTCCAAAAAGTGCCAAATAGAAAAGCTAAAGAAGGACCAAGGGGTGATGTGCCTAAAGATGTCAAATTCAAGACAGTGAACTAGCTATTGAAAACATAGTGATGAGTGCACGAACATCAATTTTAAAGCTCATAAAATAGCCATTGATCCTTTAAACCTATAGACCTAAATGCATTCATATAATTCAAGGCCAAGACCAGCTAAAAGTGAGGAAGGAACATAACAATAAATTGAATCCAAGACCCAATTCAATTAACCAAAAAAGGAGGAATGATGAAGGTAGGATCAGATCGCCAGGTAGACATTGAAAGTTGCAAACTTTCAATAGCGTCACTTATTTCTCTGCATTGATAAAATCAAATGGGTAAACACCCCTAAGTTCTAGCCTATCTTCTTAACACATTTTAATGCAATATGATGTGTTATTGTTCCCAAGTCCTTCTTAAAGAGGCTATATAATGGACTCTCTTCTATTGTAAATGGATCTCTTTTTGACAATCAGAACGAAACTCTACCCAAATTGAAAGGCACTTCTAAGACTTTGAGCTCAGTTTGTTTAACATATTTTGTTATTAGAATAAGAAAGAAAGTGGTTTTTTAGACTTTGTGTTGTAATATCTTTGTTGTTGAGGAAACTATTCTTATGTCTTTTTCTTCAATATATCTTTTATTCCTTTAATTCAACAAGTAGAATTAGTGATAGCAGTCAAGAAGGTGTCCTAAAGAGTCAACTATGGAGAGACTTTGTGCCCCCATAATTGCCTTTAGTGTGTTTTCTTTTCATTTCTATGTAAAGGACCTTGGGGTGACTTTGTGCCCTCATTATCCTTTATATCTTACTCTTGAGCAATTTAGACGTAGACTTTGTGTTACATCTTGATTTGTTGGTTATTACATCCTTTGTTACATTTTGTTGTTACTACCTAGAGTATTCTTGTGGCTAGCTAAATAGTACTTCTAAAAGAAGAGGAGTGCTTTTTGTCATTTTCCTTAAGTTTCTCCTTTGATCCGCACACATCATCTCTGAAGAAAGAGAGATGGATGGTTTGTCGTATCCTTGAGTATTATTTTCTATATATATATAGCCTACCTATAGGGAACCTCCCCTTGATGAGAGGAGAGATCAGTCCCCTTCTGATGCGGTAAACCTACACATTTGGATGACTAATCTTCCTACTTTGGCTGATTAGACCTATTTTTTTTATCAGTACGTTGATTGACAAAATATTCAACCAACAATTTTTTGTGACTCCGCTGGGGATATAAAATCCATTATCCATTTATAATCTATCCATTCACCTCCACACTAACTGGGAAAGAACACACAGTTTAAAGCCTCAAGCTTTAACTGAAGCAAGGTCAATTCTTTTTCATTTTTGTTTCACAATCTAGCAGATTCAACATATACATGAAGCCAAAGGGTTAAAGGTATCATTGACCCTGTATTCGAGTTGGTACAACAAAGTGATTTTGATATGTTTTCTTCACCATCTCATCTCTAATGAACCAAGAGCTTTTCTCCTACTAAAGTCAGATCTCCATTGCTAGACGAAGTATCTACTTCTATTGTTGATAAAGCTTTGCCTATAATTACCCCTCTAAGATTTGTTATCCCTCCTTTTCATAATCCTATAATGGAAGTTCAAGGTCCTTGAGGTAATTATTTTGGCCCTTTCAATCTTACTCCACCTCTACATGAGCTTCCGCACAGTTTAAGGAAGAATTTCCCCAAATTCTATGGTGATGGGAAAGTTCACCCTAATGAGCACATTGCATCTTTTAGCATAGCTTGTGGAGTAATTAGAGTAGAATTTGAAGATGTAGCAGTCAGGCTTTTTGTAAAAATATTACAAAGTTATGCTGCAGATTGGTTTTATCATTTATAGGCTCTGTCAGTGACTGATTGGAATACTCTTAAAGCTAAGTTTGAAGCTAGATTCAAACCTCTAGAAGATGCACATACACTTCTAGCTCAACTTACATAGATGAATAAAGAGCCTCATGAACCAATGAGGGACTTCATAGCCAAATTTGACAAACTGAGAAATAGAATCCTTGTAATTGCTCAACCTACAACTAAGAATCTCAAATGTTTTTTATTAATTCTCAACTACCTGAAGTAAGTTTTCTCTCGAGATGTGCTGGTCAAATAGATCTTGTAGCAGCTCAAATTTTGGCCATTGAGGTAGAAGATGATCTCATCTTAGCAGGGAAGATAAGAAGAGATCCAATTAGAAATAGAGCTTCATCATCTTTTGAATATGCATCTACAGGCACCACAAATCTAATGGTTCAGAAATTGGCAAATGAGTTGCTTACTCTCAAAAAGAAAATGGCTCAAGGAATGTCTTCTTCTCCTTCATACAGAAGGACATTCCCAAATTAGTCATATTAGGGCAACGCTGTTAGAAATCAAGGGCAACAAAATTGCCTTCCTCCCCCACAAGGGAAACTTACCTTGGAAGCTCCTCTAAACAATTCAGCAATGAGATATCTTGAAGCAGAATCAAAGTTCTCTTTCCAGCCTAAATTGAATCAAGAAAATGACGCTGATCTCTTTGAAGACAATCAAGAAGAATCAGTTGGTGACTCCCACATTGGTTTCCTAAATTATTAGGATGAACCCAAAAGTAAAGGAGAAGATTTTGATGGATCATATGTAATGTTTACCAGATCCAAGAACCAATTAGCCCATCAAGCTGATAAAGAGAAGACAGAAGAGCAACTATAGCTAGTAGTCACGATTGCTAAACGTGGAACCATTCTACCTTTTCAGTCAAAGGATCTAGTAATCACTCAAAAAATAAATACATCAATTTTTCCTTCCCCTTCTACTTCAAATTCACAAACCATCCCACCTCCTATCCCTCCTAAAACTCAGAAATTTGAAGTACCTTTCTTTGTACCTAGCTCAATTCAGCCATTTGACATAATCGATCATGTTAAAAAGACAAAAATACAAATGTCTGAGTTCAAATATTTGTAGTCCAATCCTGATCAATTGAATAAACTGGTCTAATATGTCAAGAACCAAACCATCCCTATATGACAAAAGGCTAAAAAGGTAACTCCTAATTATTCAAAGAACATGCCTATTCCAAATAATCTAGTAATTACTCCCCCAGTTGCTCTTGGAAAAATAGAACATTTATATGTTTCTTTGTTAACTAATGGCCACAAGCTGAGTAACTATATTATAGACTCAGGTGCATCTGATAATGTCATGCTAGCTAAAGTAGCTAAGTCTCTTGGTTTCACACTGACCAAGACATTTGGGAGATGTTTCTCCATGGAGAACAAGCAAGTACCATTGTTGGGGCAAATCGAAGATGTCTAATTTGCATTTACAGCCTTTCCAAACAAGAGAATCAAGATGACTATCTTGGTGGCTGACGTCATAGCATCCTATGGCATTTTGATTGGATGAAATTTTTGTAAGGACATGGGAGGAGAACTAAGCATGGATCTGTCTGAGGCAAGGATCCCTGTCCAAGGCATAATGAAGAGGTTGCTCCCTGAAAAGGAAGCAAAGTATGTGGTCACCTAGACATCAATCCCTAAAGCTCAAATTATTTTTGACTCTGCAGGTATGGGTAACTATTTTCTATCTATAGATGAAGTGCATGAAACACCTAATATAATTCTTGAAAGTGTCAACTCAAAAATTAGTTCAACAAGAATAGTAGAAAAACTAGTAGGCTGCAGTACAAACCAAGAAGGATCCTCCATCTCTAATGAAGGAAAGTCTAAAGAAAAATCAGTATTAGATGAGATATGGACTTTGAAATTTGATGGTAGTTATTCCTCTACCAGTTCAAGAGCTGGGATTGTTTTTATATCTCCTCAAGGAGATATGTTCCCTTCATCTTACAAATTATAGTTTAGCAACACTAATAATACATCTAAATATGAATCTCTGTTGCTTGGCATGAAGGCTGCTCAAGACAAAGGCATCAAGTTTCTTCATGCCAAAGGAGATGCTAAATTAGTGGTTTTTCAAGTAAGGAACTTATACCAAACCAAGAATGAAAGATTACGCCAGTACTGTAACTTGGTTTGGGATCAAATTGAAAGCTTTGATGCTTTCAACATTTCTAACATACCTAGAGAGTCTAATGATAGAGCTGGTGCACTTGTTATTTCAGGAACTCTCTTAGTTCCTCATTCAAATTTCAAAAAAGATAGGTATACTATTGAGCTGGTCTATAGACCAAGTGTTCTTAACAATGTTGATCATTGGAAAGTATTCAATGATGATCATCAAATCATTGCCTTCTTGGAACAAAAAAAATAATTTTGAACAACTAAATTTTGAAGGTAGTGAGTCTCAGAAGAATGAATCAGCGTCTAAATCTAGTTTAAATATTAATGAAGAAATTTTATAGCTGAAAGGAAAAAAAATTCTCAACGGCTTGGTTTCTCTTGAGAAGCTGTTTGACAAGCATGATAGATTCATCAAATAATAGCAAATAGATTCAAGTTTCTCTCAAGGATTTGATCAAGTGAATCTGACTACTAAAGAAAATCCCAAGATGGTTAACATTGGTAAGTGTTGTACCCCTGAAGAAAGATTCAAGTTCACCTCTTTACTTTGTCAATACATGGATGTCTTAGCATATTCTTATGAAGACCTGAAGTCTCTCAGACCTGATGAAATCTGCCATGACATTCCTCTTAAGGCTGACTCAATGCCCTACAAGCAAAAATTCAGAAAATATAATCTAAAAATATCAGGTACTATTTTGTTTGAGATAAAAAAAATGTTAAATGCTAGAATCATCTTTCCAATCCATCATTCCACATGGATTGCAAACATAGTGCCTATAAGGAAGAAGAATTGAAAAATTTTCATTTGTGTAGATTTCAGAAATCTAAATCAAGCATCTTTGAAAGATAATTATCCTTTGCCAATCATGGATCAAGTGCTTCAAACAGTGATAGGTTCAGAGATGTTATCAATTCTGGATGGCTTCTCAAGATATAATCAAGTTGAAGTTGGTGAATCAAACCAACACAAGACTGCATTCACCACACCTTGGGGTACATTTGCATATAGAAGAATGTCTTTTGGTTTAATAAATGCTGGTGCTACCTTTCAGAGAGAAATGGATCTAGCTTTCAAAGATGAGATTGGTAAATTTATAGTTGTATACCTTGACAACTTGATTGTCTTTTCAAAGCGTTGATCTGATCATGTACACCACTTACAAAAAGTGTTGGAGTGCTGCCACCAGAATAGTATTTCCTTAAATCCTAAAAAGTTTATTTTTGGAGTAACAGAAGGGAAGCTCTTTGGACACATTTTTTCAAAATAAGGCATAAAGATTGACTCAGACAAAGTCAAGTCTATTCAAGAAATTAATTTTCCTACAGGCAAAAAATGATGTTCATTCTTTTTTTAGAAAGGTGAATTTCTTACAGAGATTCATCCCTAAATTTGCTGAGAAAACTAGACACATTGTGAACATGATGAAAGGGAAGACTATCTTTAGCTGGACTAAAGAAGGCAAATCAGCATTTTAGGATATCAAAACCACCATTACTCACACCCCTACCTTGGTTTGCCTAGATTACAATAAATATTTCATCATATACATCTATGCATCTGAACACACTCTTTTATCAATTCTTGTTCAATAGGATAAGGAAGGTATGGAATCTCCTATCTCTTTCATGAGTTGCCCTCTCAAAACCCATGAGATGAAATATTCAAATATAGATAAGCATGCTTATGCCTTGGTGAAATTATTTAAACATTTCCACTTTTATATTCTAAATTCACATACTACTACCCTAGTGCTTAACACTACAGTCAAGTATATATTAACTTAGCAGGAGTTTGGCACAAAAAGAGGTAATTAGATTGCAAAAATACAAGAGTTTGATCAAGACATCAAGCTGACAAAGCTAGTCAGAGGTAAAGGCTTGTGCCAATTAATTACTAACAATAAGACAGAAGACACATAACGTGAAGAAACTAAAGTGAAAGAGACTCCAACAGTCCTTTTTGTTTCCACTACCAATGAGTGGTATTCAAGTATCACTCATTTTATTACTTATGGTGAATGTCTTTCTCATTTGTCTTACAAAAAAAAGAGGACTATCAAGTTGAAAGCTGCCAATTTTGTCCTTTGGGACAATAACTTGTACAAGAGAAGCATAGATGGAGTATTTCTTCACTGTGTAGACAAAGAGCAACAAAGCTAGCTTTTGAAATATTTTCACAATCTGGCCTATGGAGGACATTTTTCTACTCCTCTAACTGGTCACAAGATTCTATGAGCCAGGTATTATTGGCCAACTCTTTTCCAAGATGCACATAAGTGGGTGACAAAATGTGAACTCTGTCAGCAATTTGTTGGAAGACCCAAGTTAGCTGCTATGCCTCTCAAGCCAGTGATCATAGAAGAACCTTTCTAGTAATGGGGACTTGATTTTATTGGGATTATAAACCCATCTTCAAGTGTTGGACATGATTATGTCCTTACAAGAACTAACTATTTCACCAAGTGGGCAGAAGTAATCCCAACTAAGCATGCTACTTTAGAAGTTGTATGCAACTTCCTCAAAGAGAATATCATTTCTAGGTTTGGAGTTCCAATCAAAATTATTACTGATAATGCATCTTGTTTTACCTCTTAAGAGATTACACAATTATATTTCCATTATGAAATTATACTCTCTCACTCTTCTGATTATTTTCCACAAGAGAATAGACAAGTTGAATCTAGCAATAAGAACCTGGTAACTATTATCAAGAAGCTAACAGATGACAATCAAAGAACATGGCATAAAGCATTGGTTGATGCTCTGTGGGCAAACAAAATCACACCAAAAAGGATAATTGGTATGTCTCCTTTTCAACTTCTTTATGGTATCAATGCTGAGATACCAATCACCTTAGAATTGCCAGCCTTGAAATTGGCAAAGGCAATTGAAGATCAAACATATGAAATCTCTCTTGATAAAAGAATCATGTGCCTGACTAAGCTAGAGGAATAGAGAACTATGGTGGTGGACAGAATTTCTGCTCATCAAAGTTTGGTATAGAAAATATTTGACTAGAAGGCCAAAAATTATGATTTCCAGATTGGAGATCAAGTCCTACTGTGAGACAAAAGGAGAGAACCAAAGGGGATGCATAGAAAGTTTAACTCCCTTTGGAGAGGCCCATTTATAATTCATCATCACATTGGTAAAAATAGATTTCTACTAAAATATCAAGATGGAACACTCTTTTCTCTACCTCACAATGGGCAGCATCTGAAACACTTCAACTCTTGAAGTGTCAGATCATTGCATATATATATATATATATATATATATAGATATAGATATATATATATATATTTTTGTACAAGTTTTTAATTGTATTTTGTTTTGTTTGTTTTCTTTTTTGATGCCTTTCATTTCTAGGTAGCATGACTCCATAACCCAATGGTACACATGAAGACACTGGAGATTCTGGATTCTACTCTTTTCAATTCTTTTTACAATTGGTAAAATTTCCCCAACTGGAGCTAGTTGTTGTCCCCCAAAAATATCACTCATTTTTTAGACAACATTTGAAATATTTTGGTCTTATAGACCAAAATTTTCTCTTCCCTTTTTAAAACTTGTCCTGGGCATTCAAATTCCTCATTTTTCAAGCTTTTCAAAAATCTACAGACTCTGCAGGCTTAAATCTACAGACTCTACAGGCTTAAATCTACAAACTCTACAGGCTTGAATCTACAGACTCTGTAGGCTTGAATCTATAGACTCTATAGGAAGATAAAATCTATAGACTCTACAGGAAGAGAAAATCTACAAACTTTGTAGACCAAGTTCAATGGGATTTACAGGTTGATTTCTATAGACTCTGCAGGTAGGTTCATTTCTACAAGTTTAATGGGATTCACAAATTCTACAGGCAGGTTCAATCAAAAGAATCAGTTTCTAACACTTGGTCATTTTCAGGATTGGTTTAGTGCCTTGGTTCAAACAAAAATCTCTATCGGCAAGCATCAGCAGTTGGTTCAACATCTTTTGGTTCAATGGTTGGTTTAACGTCAAATGGTTTGTCAGTCGGTTCAAGGCTTTGTTTGAACCATTGAACCAAAACTTGGTTCAACGGTTGGTTCAACATCTTTTGGTTTAATAGTTAGTTCATCACTTTGGTTCATTTAATTGAACCATCAGCTTGAACCATTTTGGTTGAACTGATTGGTTCAACAAAGTGGTTCATCAGCTTGGTTCAAGGCTTTGCTTTGTTCACTTGGTTCAAAGACTTGATTCAATCAAAGGGTTCATCGGCTTGAACCATTTTGGTTCAACCAAGTGGTTCAATCAAATGGTTCAACAGTTGGTTCATCGCCTTGGTTCAAAGGAGCGGTTCAAAGAAGCAATCCAAAAAAGTTCAAAGAACCTCTTGAAGGAAAAGTGCCCTTGTGGAGGGCACTTGGTTGACAAAAACACCCTTTGGAAGGGTCACTTTTGAAGAAGGCCAAAAAGGTAATTCTTTTGGATTTTGTTTAAGGAATTCAAGAAAGGCTAAGGCAAGAATCAATTCCTTCAGACTTTTTGTTTGAAGGAATTCCTTCAGACAAAAAGCCCAAAAGAATTTGGAGAAGCTGTGGGTAGAAAGCCCAAAGAAACCAAGGCAAAAATGATAGGAATTTTGTCCACGAGAAATTTTTGTAGACTTTTTTTCCATGGGAATTTGTTCAGGGAAAATGCTCACAGGAAAGCTGTGAAAGGCCGCCGAAGGACCCCGAAGGGCAAGTGCCCTTGTAGGGGACTCCTGGATGCCGAATAGAAGGAAACTACCCCAAAGTCCATTCAAAGATCATTTCTTAAGGCCTAAAAGGGTAGTTTATTTCTATAAAAATGCCCACAGGAAAGTCGCGAAAGGCCATCGAAGGACCCCGAAGGGTAGGTGCCCTTGTGGGGGACTCCCAGCTGTCGAATAAAAGGACACTTCCCTGAAGCTGAAGGGTCACCTTCCCTTCAGGAAAATGTAAAATAAGAAGCCTAAAGGCCATTCAAAGATCATTTCTTAAGGCCCAAAAGGGTAGTTTTATTCCAGAAAAGTGCCAAATAGAAAATCCAAAGAAGGACCAAGGGGTGACGTGCTCAAAGACATCAAATTCAAGACAACAAACTAGCCATTGAAAACATAGTGATGGGATCGTGAACATTAATTTTAAAGCTCATAAAATAGCTATTGATCCTTTGAAACTACAGACCTGAATGCATTCATAGACTTCAAGGCCAAGACCAGCTAAAAGTGAGGAAGGAATATAACAACAAATTAAATCTAGGACCCGATTCAATTAACCAGAAAAGGAGGAATGATGAAGGTAGGATCAGATCGCTAGGTGGACATTGAAAGATGTAAACTTTCAATAGCATCACTTATTTCTCTGCATTGATAAAATCAAATGGGTAAATTCCCCTAAGTTCTAGCTTGTCTTCTTAACAGATTCCAATGCAATATGATGTGTTACTGTTCTTGAGTCCTTCTTGAAGAGGCTATATAAGGGACTCTCTTCTATTGTAAATGGATCTCTTTTTTGCAATCAGAATGAAACTCTACCCAAATTGAAAGGCACTTCTGAGACTTTGAGCTCAGTTTGTTTATCATATTTTGTTATTGGAATAAGAAAGTAAGTGGTTTTTAAGACTTTGTACTGTAATATCTTTGTTTCTAAGGAAATTGTTCTTATGTCTTTTTCTTCAATATATCTTCTGTTCCTTTATTTCAACAAGCAGAATTAGTGACAACAGTCAAGAAGGTGTCTTGAAGAGTCAACTATGGAGAGACTTTGTGCCCCCATAATTGCCTTTAGTGTGTTTTCTTTTAATTTTTGTGTAAAGGACCTTAGGGCAAATTTGTGCCCTCATTGTCCTTTGTATCTTACTCTTGAGCAATTCAGGCGTAGTCTTTGTGCTACATCTCAATTTGCTGGTTATTACATCCTTTGTTACATTTTGTTGTTACTACCTAGAGTATTCTTATGGCTTGTTGAATAATACTTATAAAAGAAGAGAAGTGCTTTCTATCATTTTCCTTGAGTTTCTCTTTTGATCTGCACACATCATCTCTGAAGAAAGAGAGATGGATGGTTTGTCCTACCCTTGAGTATTATTTTCTATTTATATATATAGCCTACCTATAGCGAACCTCCCCTTGATGAGAAGAGAGACCAGTCCCCTTCTGATGTGGTAATCCTACACATTTGGATGACTAATCTTCCTACTTTGGCTAATTAAACCTATTTTATTTATCAGTATGCTGATGAACAAAATGTTCAACCAACAACTTTTAACATAATTTACCAGACAGGTAGTTAGATGATATTTTGGCATAGATTTTACACCCTGAAGTAGATCATAATCTAAGACTCACTTGTGCAAACACATTCAAGTAAATTATTGATAAGGGAGTGCATATTGAAAAGTCACTTATAACTAGAGGCCTTTTAAAAATCTATTTGTAGGGTCAAATATCTACTCAAAATTAACCACTTGTTCAAGTTACTACTACAAAAAACCTAACATTTTTAACAAGAATAAAAACATGGTGGGAAATGGAGTGGTATAATAAAGACACATGAAAGTGGTTTAGGTTCCTCTTTCTTGAAATTTAAAACCCAATCCACCAACCACTTTGAAAATAACACCTCCACACAGAGGGTTCAATAAGTATAGACCATTCAGCAAATTAGGAGAGCCTGTTGAGGCAGTGTTCTAGAAGCTAGTATGGACTATACCAAATCCATTTCCAAAATATCAACCAAAACTTGACTAGTATTTGGAAGATAATTTTTGTAATTTCCATCATTTTATCATTCATTCCATTTATCGATGTGTATAATTAATACATCTTATTGAGTACTCAATTAAAAGTGGAAAAATTGAAGTGAAACAAACAACACATAACACTAATCATGACATGAGCATTTGCAAAGACCCATTTACCAAACATAATCAATATAAATAGAGGAACAATTAGACTCAAGGTCAAGGCTAATGTTAGTAAGGATAAGGTCAAAAATTGAATCAACATATTCATAATCAAGATAATAATACCCAAGCTAACAACTTGGGTTATAACACCATGCCATATGATTTTAATAACACCATGGGACATGTTTCTAAAAATCATATTTCCACCATTATAATGAAAACCCATGAAATATCCAATGCTTTTTGAAGTATTGGTCCCCCTATTTTATGGTTAACACCCTAATCTTTTAGTAACATCATACCAAGTTCAAAAAAATCTATTAGGCCTGAGTTTTTATGGGTTACTATTTCTAGACCACCGCTCCCTTCTTCTAATTATAATGACTCCTTACCGACTTAAAATTGTGAAATTTCAACTAGATGCTCATGAGTTACTCTCCAAGACCCTTCACCTTATTCTACTATTGAGCTAAATTTGAACCCCATACCTTCTACTTCTTCTAATTATAATGACTCCTTGCCAACTCAAAATTGCATAATCACAACTAGATGCTCATGAGTTACCCTCTAAGGCCCTTTGCCTTATTCTAACACTAAACCAAATCTAAACATTGTGCCTTATGATCTTAAACTAAACACTATATCAACCAAGCCAAACCCTCTTATCCTTTCATTGAAAAACCATATAGCATTTAGGACCAACTAAGTAAAACCTCTACATATATTTCTATCTTATATCTCTTGCATACATCATAAGTACACATAACTATATTAAATGAGTCACTTTAATAGTCCATTTTTCCAAGGATATCAACCATAACCAATTTTAGACACTTTTAGGGCATCTATCTCTGAGCCAACAATGGACTTTTGATCAAAGAGATATGTTTTTGCCTAGTTTGAGCCATAATAACCCATTATATATTGAATTCTTTATATCCCATCATAAAATCAAGTAGGTGATTATAGATTATCATTCAGGGCTAAATGTAGTGTCACTAAAATTGATATAGTGGTTGGGATATACTACCAAGGACATGAAGCTTTAGATAATCATGATCAAAGTGTACACTAATGTTGAAATAGATTCTTTAAGGACTATTTTCTTGCCAATCATTGTTGGACCTATCACCCACAATACCCTATTCCATGTTGTGGACATTGAGTTGCCTTATAATGTACTTATTGGCCATCCTTAGATCCATGAAGTACATGATATCCCTTCCACCTTATATCATTGCCTCAAGTTCCCCCATTTAGGAATTGAGGTCATCTTTTACATTGATCTTCAACCCTACTGATATTATAAACACCTAGACGCTAAATACCTTGATTATAACTATTGTCCTAGTTCCAAGTTTATAGCCAAGAAGAACAAATCAATAGTTTTTAAGCCACCCAACTATAATTATATCAACCTTAGTGATATTACTTCCATATTGGCTAATCCATTTCTCACCTCATTTGTAAACGAACTCACTATTGAGGATTCAAGCATTTTCATGTACCATTTAAAAGATGCCGTTCATATTAGAAATTTTCCTAAATATCTTAAATAGTATGTCAGACCTTAACCTTTTGAGATCCCTTGTAGGCCCAACATGATTTTTTATAAGAAGAACATGCAAAAAACACTAGTGATATTTGTACTAACAATTTCACCAAATCAAGATTCGAAAGCCTTCACTGAAGGAGATTGGTTATATGCTAATAGTCTTGAAAATTATTTTTAGAATCCCAAGTACCTTATCCCTAATATAATTATGGATAATTTAGATTATGAATGAAAAATCCTAGGGCCATGAGAGTAAGGTATTCTATAACCATTATTAGTTGGTAAACCTATTATGAATCAAGGTCTTAGATTTATACCTCTTAGGGGTGACCTCCTATACTTTGACATTGATTCCTCTTTATCGACTGATGAAAAAAATCCTAGAAGTGACACAACATCCCATTATAATACTTATGATGATCTAGATGAAACTAATTTATTTAAATATAATTCTATTATGACTATCACATCCTATTATCCACTTACCCTTTGCCATCTTGACCTCATAGATTGGGACCAATAAAATTATGTTATACCCCTAGATGAGTTTTAAAATGTGGACTATATTAACAAGTACATGGGCCTTAGATATGAATTATTGATTGGTGATCACAAATAAGGCTTTGACTTCTCATTGGACCCTGTCACCTACTTTAGAGAGCAGACAAACTTTATTGGTCATATAAAAGATAAAACATCAAGATATTTAAGTGAAAACCTCTTTAAGGCACTTGTTGATTAGGGAAAAATTAAATAAAAAGATAATCCCTTAAGGGATAACTTGTTTTAGGCACTCTTAGATGGGGAATTTTATTAATCTTCATGGGAAGCATAATGTCCACCAAGTCCATGCTCTATAGATAATGTTAGTATCACATCTAAACAACATGAATCCTTTGAACATCTTACTCTAGACTTTCTAGAGAAGTTTGTCAATTGGCCACTACCAAAATTGGTAGATTCATATCCTCCCACTATCTTGAGATTTGGGTCTCATAACTAGAAGTTGAAGCAGAAGAAGAGGATTAGGATCAAACATTTCTCTCTATTTTATAGGATCGTTCAACACTCCTTGTAGAGAATCCAATTGAAATAAATCTGAGATCCTATGAAGATCCAAAAATTATTTATCTAGGGTCATCCCTCACAAATGAAGAGTATGAATATATTATCACTATTCTAAGGGATTTTATTGATATATTCACATGGGCTTATTCATACATCCAAGCTTGGACCCTGACTGGGTCATGCATTGCCTTGTTGTACATCTTGATGCTAAAACAGTCAAGCATAAATTAAGAAAGATGTACCCACAGATTATTATTTTAGTAAACTAGGATCTATAAAATTTATTAGGAAATGGATTCATTAGACATTGGACTATTCTGAATGAATATCAAATATATTCCTAGTGAATAAAAAGCCACAGAGCATATGCATTTGTACTAATTTTTGAGATATCAACAAAGTGTGTCCTAAATATGATTTTACTCTACCTAACATCAACATGATTATCAACTCAATTACTAGGATGAGATGTTATCCCTCATGGATGGTTTCTATAGATACAACTAGATTAAGATAACTTTAGAAGACCAACACAAAATAGCATTCACCACACCATGGGGAACATTCTATTACCAAGTCATGCCTTTTATCTTGAAGAACACTAGTTACACCTATTAATGTTCTATGAATATCATCTTCCATGACATGATTCATGATATAGTTGAAGAATATGTTGATGATATTATAAAAAAGTTAACAACATGTGTTAGACATCTTGAAGTTCTACAAAGGATCTTTGAGAGACTTTGTGAGTGCAAGGTTCCTTCAAATCCTAAGAATTGCATCTTTGGCATCACTTTAGGAAACTTTATAAGATTTATCATATGATAGAGAGGGATTGAAGTGGATATTTTTAAGGTCAAGGCTATCATGGAGATTCCTCCACCTTCTAATTTGAAACAACTATGCATCTTACAGGGCAAGATCTACTTTATCTATAGGTTTATATCATAGTTGGAAAATAATTTTCATCTTTCATGAACCTCTTAAAGAAGGGGGTTAATTTTCAATGGTATATTTAATGTTATCAAGAATTTTTTAAGCTCAAAGCATACTTGGATAACCTTATAATTTTGAAACCACCAACACATGGCCAACCATTATTTATTTATATCTCAACCATAGAACATGCATTGGGGGCACTTTTGGCCCAACACAGTGATAAAAGAAAGGAACATGTAGTCTATTATTTAAGCCAAAAAAATTTATAATAAAATCATAATTACATACCTATTAAGGATTGTTTATCAATGATTTTCACTTCCCAAAAATTTATGACACTACATGCTGAATAATAAAACTATTGTTATTGCTAAGGTTGACTCTCTCAAATATTTATTTTCCAAAGCAAATATTATAGGCCACATGGATAAATGGGTCATGCTCTTGATTGAATTTTATGTTTAGTAACAAAACCAAAATTCTTTTAAGGGTCAAGTCATTATAGATCAACTTGCTGACTCTCTAATTATAGATACTCAACCACTCATGTTTGATATCATAGATGATTCTATCATGATGATAGAAGAAGTGGCTTGCGAATATGAACAATGGAAGTTATACTTTGATATCTCCTTTAATTCTCATGGATCTAGGGTTGAAATTTTATTGGTAACACCTCAAGGGGATCTCATTCCCAACTAATTTAATATCAAATTCGACTCCACAAATAATATGGCTGAGTATGAAGCTCTTATTGTAAGACTTTGCCTTACAATATGATGGGATATAAAATAGTTAATGGTTTATGGAGATTCTTAATTAATCATTAATCAGACCACAAATCAATATCAGACTTAAGATGAAAAGATTGTACCCTACAACCACACTGTGGACAAACTCAAGTGCTATTTCAAGTCCTTACAAATTGAACAAGTGTTGTAGGCCAAGAACAAATTCATCGATGCAATGGAAATAATTGGGTCCATGGTACAAGTTACTAGTAATGTCATATAATATAAATTTCTTATTAAAAATGTTTTACATATAGCTCATATATTGATAGATTCAAATAAGGTTCATAAAATTATTGGTCTCAATATACCACCTGAACTCCCTTGATACTAGGACATTTATACTTATTTCCATGATTAAGTTTTTCCTCTCGACCTTTCACACAATTGCCAATAAAATTTATCCATCACCTAGCCCATTATACCCTCTTTGGTAACATTCTTTATCATAAGGGATATGATGGAACAATTCCTCATTATTTATCTTTGGGAGAATCAATGTTATCTCTTAAAGAGGTCCATGAAGGAATGTGTGGGGCCCAAAACAATGGTATAGTCTTAGCCAAGAAACTCCTCAAAATAGGGTAATATTGGCCTAAGATGGAAAAAAATGATTTTAATTATGTCAACAAGTGTGTTACCTAGAAACAACATGGTAATTTGATACACGCACCTTCCTTGCATCTACAATTAATCACTACACCATGGTCATTTTCTATATGGGGTCTCAATCTCATTGGGAAAATAAACCAAACATCTTATGATTCCCACCAACAAATTATTACTTCCACCAAGTATTTTACTAAGTGTATTAAGGCCATTCCTCTCACTTACATCACCAAGAAGTAGATTTTCAAGTTTATAAATTACCATATCATTTGCTAATATGATATCCCAGCCTGAATTATATTTGATAATGGTGTCTCATTCATGAACAAAGATGTAAAATCCCTTTGTACCATTATAAAAAAAAATAATAATTCCACACCATATAACTCATAAGGTAAAGGTTAAGATGAGGCATCTAAAAAAGGCATTGTCATAATCCTTAAGAAGATTATCATTGACTATGGCCGTAATTGGCACTTGTGAATTTTCCCTCCCATTGGGCCTACCACACTAGTCATCAAAGACATACATGAGCCACTTCATATTACTTGATATTTAGCATATAGGCTATTATCCTGGTAAATGTTGAGTTAGGTATGCCTTCATTATGGCTATCTTTGGAAAACATTGTTGATGACAAGGAATATCTAGTTTCTAGGATATAAGAGCTAGAACTCCTTGATGTCAAGCAGTTGGCTGCCTTGGAAAACTTTAGATCATATCATAATAGATTATGTTTTATCTATGATAATTGTATTCTCTCTTGGGAATTTGAATTTGGTGACTTAGTCTTGAAAGAGAACCAAAAGAGCACTAATGTTGAGCACAAGAAGAAGGGTAAGTTTTAACCCAATTGGTTGGGCCCATACATGGTCACAACAAAATATGGATCAAGGGCATATAAATTAGCCACACCAATAGGTAAATAGATCCTAAAACCCATGAATATTATACATCTTAATCAGTTATACACTTGACAACCCTTTTTAACCATTGTCTATAATATCCCTTACTTGGGGGAAACTTATGTCGAAGTTGCTTATTATTACATTATCATTATACATGTCCCATTTCAACCTAAACCATTGTACCTTGTACCATTTCATTCTAAAACCTTGTAATTTTGGACCATTGTAACCATAGACCATTGTAACTTTGGACCATTATAACCCTAGACTATTGTAACTCTAGATCATTTTAACTCAAAACATTTATACTTAATTAGACCGATTCTACTTTCACCTAGACTATTGTAACTTAGACCATTGTACCCAATACCAATTAGGATCCTAATTATGATTCATATTCATTCTAGACACATTCAAAGAATGTTCTATAAGGAAGTTTAGTTAGATCAATATTCACATCTTATTTTGTAGACCAGTGTATGAGGGTATGTCAACACATGGTTTTTACTTGTTAGATGGTTCCTTGGAATTTCTTTTAGACTACATACTATTTTATTCTTCTTCTTTTTTTCTTGGTATTTACTACTGCCTTTATATAGATCATAAGTATCATTGTAGTTGGTTTAGCTATAATACCCCATTGTAGTCAATTTAGATGTTTCTTGAACTTGTACTTGTGGAAATGCATCTCATTAGTTAAGGTGTTCCATCTACCTTTGTTCATATTATGTTTTTGTTGTTTATCACCAAAACACAAAACATTATAAAAATGATACAATAAAAGATTAAAAACATTACATTATAGCTTTGTTTATTCTAATCTTGAGTATTCTCACCATGTTATGAGTAACCCGAGCCATGTTCTCACTATTTTATGAGTCCACATTGTGTGCATTGTTCATTTGAACAAAATCCATTATCACACCTTTGGCTATTCTTACAGTCTTATCATTTTGTAAGCCTATTTTCTTTCTCAGCCTTAGATGTAGTAAACACTTTGAATTCCTAATTTGAATCCTTTATGGTTACTCATCTATTATCTTTGTTTTATCCTAAACCATACTCTCTTTTCTCATGAAGTCATTATTTTGTGAGGCCATTCCCATATTCATCTACACGTGAATCATGTTTCTCTTTACATTTGGCTTGAATTTCATGTTGGATCTTACATCCATGAAACTACGTAGGTAGCGTTTACTTGCCTTATGCATCTGGAGTTAGCTTGAGTATCCCTTCCTTTTCTTCTCTTCCTCCCCATTTTTATTTATTTTATTTCCTCTTATAATCAAGGGGTAATTTTTTGTTTCTCTTGTTTATGTGTCATTATTTACCTATAACCTAGGGGAAACTTTATACCCATAATTCATATGTTATTGTACTGATGTCATTGTCACTTAACTTAGGGTTCATACTATCATAAAGCATAACACCTCTATTACTGCATTTTTCATTGCCTTTATTTGTTTTTTATTGTGTTGTTGACTTTTTGTTTCTTGGTGTCCTATTGTGATTTAATCTCTCTTCATTTATTTTTATTGGTATTTTGTTGCACTTTGATGTCTCTTCATTTATTTTTCTTAGTATTTTTTTTTCCATTCATTTACTTTTATTCATGTTTTTTATGTATTTATTTTGTTTATTAGTGTTTTTTTGTGTATTTATTCATCTCTTGTATTCCTATTTTTTTGTTTTGGTGTGTTTTATTCATTAACTTACTTATTTATCTATGTTGTTTATTTATTTTTATTGTTGTGTTTGTATACACTTCGTAAACATTTTGAGTGTGGACTTTACTTGGGATTGACTTATTTATATTTATATTTAAAATATTTTGTTATTTTATTGTTTTTAAGTACACATTATTAACCTATAGGTCTTGATCCTTTATATCTTGATTCTAGGTTATTTAAAAATGTGTCCTTACTTTGTCTTATTATTCATCTTTTATACATTCTTGTTCCTACTTAAGTCTTGATAGTTCATATCTCAATTATTTTTAAAGTTGCTTACATTTTTTTATTCACCGTTATTTTTATATTTTTATTTACTTTGTTTTTTGTTCAAACGTAAATATTTGTAACTTTGGTTTGGTAGTCTTTATCATTATCCTTCGTTATAAATATTCACATTTGAATCAGTCAATCTCAAATGAAATATAATTTTATTATAAGTTATTCATACTTATGATGCATAATTTCATTTTACTACATTAAACACCAAGTGCTCTAAGGTATAATAGTCAATGTGGCACTAAAAAACATCTTTGAACACACTATCCTATATATCTGCTACCTAAATAAGATATCTTAGGCTAAATATTGGAAATAAACAAGACTTTGTATGAAGGACGTGCATCTCTTAGCATACACATTGAGTCATAGATGACTATTTCTATGATTAGTTTGGGATGTGCATCTCCTAAATTATCCTCTAGCATCTAGTCATACATCCAACAAAAAAACAAATACATCAACATCCATTTACTAACTAAGGATGAGCATCTCCTAAAATTAGCATATATCAAAATATCATAACAAGAGAAACATAAATGTAAACATAATGTGACATAAAAGAATATTAAGATTCCATTTACAAGTAGCAATGAGCCAAAAAATGAATTTCATATATATGTCTCAAAATAATGTTTTATACATCATGGGAATATCTATACATCTCATAATATAAAATAGATATACAAAAATTAGTTATGATCATGGTCATCCCTAGGGAGAATCTATTGTAAGCTCTAACCCATGCCTAATTATGGTGATGGTGGTAGATGTGGTGGTAAATGTCCCATGACTACTAATTGTGAAGATGGCTAAGCCACTAACCACTATGAATCCATAACATGTATAGACCTGGAAGTCTGACTAGTCTACTAGGATCTCATATAATCTTTATAAGAGGGTGATATCCTCTCTATAGGAACTACCACCTCATATAACCTTTTCCAATAGAATATATCATCCTTCATATATAGGACATCATCCTTTGCACATAAGGCATCATCCTTGGCTATAATCATGTCAGTCAAGGCTCTAACTAACCTCAAACCACTATTTATGCTAGCTCATTAAGCATCATCCCACTCCTCTATTAGTCTCTCTACCTAAGATACTAATCTCTCCCTATCCACCCAACCCCTATCTTGCTTGCCAACCACTCATAGAAGATCTACATCATGAGTAGCTAGCTATGCCTTTACCCATACCAACTAGTCCACTTATCCCATTAGAGTCATAATATCTACATCCCTAGTTGCAATAATCCCATGTAACTTAGTGGTCTCCCCATGTGTTATAGATAAATTAGTCCTTAAACTAACTACACCACCCTATAAGCCTATTATCTCTGATAGATGTCTAGTGATCTCTCTCTACAACATATCAATCAATGTCTAGTCCTCTATAGACCTACTTATGCTAGAGGTCCCTACCTCTCTTAAACTTATGAATGTACATGTCGTAGAGGATCCAACCTCTCATGTACCTACCCTATGACCCTCATCACCACTTAGGGCATCCCCCATCTCAAATCATGCCCATCTAAGTTAGGCATATATATATATATCATCTAAAGGATCCTACTATCCCTAATCATGAACTAAATGTAAAGGAAGGGCATGTGGAATAGTCAACTACACTAACACTTATACATATCCCTATACTAGGGATTGACCTTAATATTTCCTTAGCCTCACCCATATCTAATGTAAGACTAGATATTATATCTATGGTCTAGTCAATCTAATTGGTGAGGTACCAACCCAACATGCTACATAGGCATCTATAATTCCAACATCTACAACACCACTTGCATAATCCCATAAAACATACAATACTTTGACAAAGTCTAAAAATACTTAATCTTAGAGCATTGATGCCCCCCACTCCCTGATCTCCCTAGTCACATGTGAAAAATAGTGTGGATGCTTTGGGATGTCCTACTAAAATCCAAACTATTGATGGAGTCAATATGATCTATATCTCTCCACCATAAAGTCATGGTGTCCTATAATGTAGCATGGTGTGATCATATATCTAATCATGAATTAGGTCATCAATCTAAAATAATTGAGTAGATATATAGGGTCACTAGATAAAATTATCTTCAACCATCTCATCTATTTCTCATCTATAAAAAGGCAATTCTCTAAGATGGACACATAAACCTATACCTATCAAGTACCACCTAAAGGCTACTAGATCCTCTGGTCCCCATTGATATCTCATCCCCATTAGCCACTTGATGGCAATGTGCTCCAATGCCTAGACCTATAGTAGTGTGATGTGACCAATGTTTTTCCCTCTATGATAGGATATCATGTGAATATCTCTATATAGTTAAGCCATCATAATAGGTTCCCATTCAAATCATGTCAGATGGTTAAACATCTCCTAGACCAGTCCTATTAGACCAAGAGGGAAGAATCATCTTCTCTTGTTTGGTAGCATAAATCCACTAAAAAAATCCATCAATATGAATACATCCAATGGTATTGTCCCCTGTGTTAGAACCACTATCATATCCCTTGTTACTTCTACTCCTAATCCACCATCAAAAGACTAAACTAGGTCCTCTAACACATTAACATCAATATTCCCATCAATAACCTCCAAGTCAACCACATCAGTCAAGTCCTCCAAAATATCTCATCAACTCATCAACATCTACATGATCATATGGCCCTACATTGACACCCATAGTATGTGGTGAACATCCTCTAAAGCGATTATGGCCTCCCTAGTCAGTAAATAGAATGTAGAGGTCTTAGAGTGCCACTTCTTCTCAAGTGCTGAAAGGTAGGCCCTATCCACATGAATCACTGGCATCCATGCTAGGTGATATAAATCAACTAATTTGAGTATACCCATGAGCTCATCAATATAAATACCCTAACATCAGAGTACTCAAGATCAGCACTCATGAGTGATAATCACCATGACTCACTCTTACCATTCAAAGCATAAGGAATCAAGTTAATCATTTTTCTTCTAATTATTCAATTCTACCTAAATTATTATAATTTTAAGCCTAGAATAATATCCTATAGGCCCTATTATCTACTCTTTTATATTTATTTTAGTCCTTATGGTGACCTCATCATTTTCTTAGTGATATCACCATTTAGCAAGGTATTTTGTCCAAATCATAGGTTGACCTCACTGCTTATACTCACTAATTTTTGAATTCACTATTCTACAAGGTGTTATTAATGATATGTAGGGCATTCTCACTGATTAATAGGTAAACTCAATTCTCTTTATTGAAATCATTGTTTGACCAGGTGAAATCACTATTTAATTATAATTTTAAACAAAATCAGTAATCTAACCTATTAAGTGGCATAATCACCATTTTGACTCATGACCCTACC
>JARHVA010000742.1:2722500-2770000 GCA_037957365.1 Torreya grandis | reverse complement strand
AGTAGCTCCCAATATGGAACCCCTCTATAAGCCCTTACTACCTTAAATAGAGAAAGAAACAATAGTCATAAAAAGTATTAAATGAAAAAAATTAACCTCAGTTGCTCTTTTATTTAATACTTCTTTTGAACAGTATCTCTTTTTTTATTTAATGAAGGAGTTATCCTTCCATCATGATTCTCTTTCTCTTAATAATAGATTATGTATGGTGATCAAAAATGTCAAGTTAAAAAAGATATATAATAATTAAAATAGTTTTAATTAAAATATATTGATTTTCTGGAGATCTGTAAATAATGGTCAAATCTAAAAATATAAAATAGATTGAAATAATAATGTGAATCCAACCTCAAAAATTCAGGGTAATAAAGAACCTCCTAAAAAATAAAAACATATTATTGGGATCGATGATAGTAGATAGTACGATTATGATAAATAATATAAAGATGAAAACCAACTCATTTATTTTATTTTTATATTAAAATTCAACTTTCAAAATTTACTTTTTAATATTTTAAAATATTGTTTTATTTAAATTTTCAATTGAACTACTCACTCTTTATTTCCCTTCAACTCGATAACTGTCATGAAAAATAGCTCCTCATAATCCCTTAATAGTTTCCACCACTTACTCAAATTTCTATTCCTTTAAATATATATATATATATATATATATATTAATTTTGAAATATGTGTATGTCTACTCTTTTTCCTTGTATTCTCAATGATTTATAAAAAAATTTAGTTTTTTTCTTCATCCATTTCAAATATTTCTCTTTCCCATTCCTCAATTTAAATATCTTTAATTTTTTTGAGGGGGGATATTTCTTTCCTTATTGGAATCTAACTTTTTTATGGTAATATTTATATAATGAAAGAGTATTTCCATGTCAGTTTGTTTTGTGCAACCTTCAACATTTTCTTAATTTTTATCAATGGTTATTTTTTTTACTTTTTCCTATATTTAATTATGTAGTCAATTGGTACTCATTCAATATTATTTCAAAATTCTTATGTTTATTATTTTAAAATTTCATTGAATTATCTTATTATGATTTCATCTTGCATTAATATAAATTATTTTAACTTTCTAAATATATTCATACCATTTTTTCAAGGTTCCAAAAGTTTTATTTCCCAAAAATATCCCTTTTCAATTCTTCTGAGTTTTTTGTCCGTTTTCACATTCCCTAGTGTATGTACCATGCCTTAGGTATATTTTATAGTGTCTAATAAAATTATTGTACCCATATCCTTTTATTTGTCTCTACCTTCTTAGTCCAATACTTTTCATAGTTTAGTATGTGAATCTCAGGGCTAAAAGTCCCAATGAATCTGATTATTTCTCTAAATTTTCCTTCTTGACATAAAATTTTTTGAAAAGATTTCAAAATCTCTCCAGTTAGGTATATTTTATTTTTTAGTTCCCCACCATCTCACGACATTGATCATTAGTGTATCATTAATAAGTTTCATTCTCATTTATTCTATAGGGAATACCCTTACCACTTGGGTTAAATAATCAACCACATTTCTTATGCTATTATATTTAGGGAACCTTGAATGGGAGGATCCTATTCTAATTATATATAATATTTTATTATTTTTTGGTATCTTTGAAAATAATATGGTTCCTTTTTAGATTTGTACATATATTTTTATCATGAAAAAAAAATTCAATTCTATATAAAGTCATGCTTCAATGTTTTATTCTAAATTTGGTTCTAGTTCTTCACTTTCCAAGGATATCTCACTATATTCATTTGGATTAAAGTATTCATTTATATTTTTTTACTTTGTTAATAGCACAAAATTCATAAAAATCATCATAATCACTATATTATTCATCTAGCTACACCTCCTCAATCTAGGCTACCACCATGCCTATTTCTAAAGGAAAATACACTAACAATCCATTAGATTTAAAGGTCATTTATTCATCCTCAAAGGTAAAAAAATCATTATAGTCTATAAACATTCAAAATTCAAATGACTAAATAGTTTGTGTTTGTCTCATACATATCTATTAATTTGAAATATATTTTATTTTTTGAAACCCATAAAATTTACTTATACATCTCTGAGTACTCTTATTGTCTCTGTAGGTGTTCCACCTATCACAACTATGTCACTGGTGACCACTTGTAAAAACAACTTTCATAAGGCTTCCCAAGTAATTCTAGGAAACACATTTATATTTGCATTAAGATCCAACAATAATGTTTTTAACTCATTACCATTCACCTTAATATCTATTAAGATGATAGTTTTATTCCATTTCTGGGTGTTAAATAGTTGTTTTGATTTATCAATGAAATGTTTATAAATGAAATGTTATAAACCACTAAACTATTGAAATATTGATTTAGATTGCTTAATAAATAGAAATCAAATGTAAAATATAAAATATGAAATGGGATATAAACAATAATAAAAAATGAAAAATGCAAACCTAGCTTGGACCTTTAGATTACTGATATAAAACTAGCTAGAAAGATTTGTGAACTATGGCACAATAAAAAACATAATTCTATAATATATTTGGACATGGCTGCACTAGGGTAGATAGGTGTGTACTTCAAATATTTTTTTTGACTACGATTACGTATGAGTTGACTATGAAATTTACTTTTTGTCTGAGTTTGTGGCTATCTAAGAGGGTCTATTGATAATTTATAGGTGTTGATGTGACATGCAAAAGAACCTATAATAATAAACTCTAGTTCCTACACATAAACTTAATAGAGATAAAATACCAAAAAGGGGGAATCAAGAAAGAGGAATAGTCAATTTATATCCTTAAAAAAATTCACGTAATTTGAGTGATACCTACATAGCCTAAAAAATCCTCGATTCGTTGTAGTTATTCTCCTAGAGTGAGTGGGTGAATCTTGATATTTGATATATGGATTTAAATAGAATATTTACTTGAATTATTGATAATAAATGACCTTGACCTTAAATAAAATGACTTAAAACCTATCATATTATTATTAGAATAAATCAAAATTAACATTGGAAAGATTAGTGCCATTTTTTGCAATGTGCAATAGAATTGCCAAATCATTGATAGATGTGTTGAATGACATCGATGTGATTATATTTAGAATATTTTCATTATCCAACCTTGATAAAAGTATAGAAGGTAAAATATGAAATATTTTTAATTTTTAAAAGTTAACATTAGGGTGTGTGGGACAAGGTTGCACTAATGAAAAAGGTCAGGTTGCAACTCTGTCTAAATAGTATGGTATTGTCACAGAAGAACAAAGATAATTGGGATTTGGATAACAAGAAACTATAATTAGAATAGGCATGCTTAGATGATGTTTACAATAATTATAATACAATAAATATAATATTTAAGGATTTCATAGAGATTGCAAGTTAATGAAATGGTGAATATACCAAGTAAGGTAAGTATGTTAGGATTAAACATTTTAAAATGCTTAGTGATTAAATTTGAGTGTCTATATTTGTCCCTCTTTCTTCTAGTGATGTAATGAAGTGAAATTACTAGATTAAATGAGATGTGAACCTAAGTGTGTATACATAGTTTGATTTTTTGATGTGAAGCTTTATTATGAAAGATGTCTCAATAAAAAACCTGTAACAATGTCACTAAAATTAGTTATTGTTCATATTTGAAATTTTTACACTTAAATTTTTAAAAAGAGAATAAGGAAATAATATAGTTGAAGGAGTATGCAATCTAACTACCTTGTAACTTAAGAGTGGAAAAGTGTGTGACCCTTTTTGAGGTATTTAGAATAATGTTGAACCTATGGTGATTGAAAGTGATCAAATTTAAATTTGAAAACCAATGAAACCCCTTGAGTTGGAAGGGTTATATTCTCCAACTCTCATATGAATGCATAGAGTCTTATGTAAAATAATTTAAGGGGTAGAACCACAAAATGTGGCTTGTTGTAATGCATCATATATGTTTAGTGTCACTAGACTAAAATGTGGTAGTAGAAGAGGTGGAACCACCAAATGTAGCCTGTTAAAATGCAACCATAGATAATGAGTGTTACTAGAATATAATGTGGCTAGATTGTAAAATGAGACAAATCACATTGATGAAAATGGGTCTATATTCTATTTAAACTTTTGTACATTTGAAAAAATTCAACCTTTGAAAATTTTAAAATTTGGAGAAGTGAAATTTGAAATTTTCCAAGTAGAAACATGAACATGAATGAATATCATGCCTTTTGTATCTGTACAATTTTGATATAGAATTCCAATTGAACTTTTACCTATTTAAAACTAGAAACTTGTAAAAAAATTTCATATGCCCATGTATATGCATCAAGTATATGTGAATTTATACTTATGTAATTATAGGAACAAGTTCTCATGCTTGGAATATGCCCCTGTAATCTAATTTTTTGAATTTTACTAAAAATATAAACATTTTATTATATCATAAATTTATAAAAAAATTATCATGAGGCTTGAATTCTTAAGGCAAACCCATTGTGATGCCCCCAGTTTGAGATGAGAGATATAGCCTGCAAGTCACTAATATCAAAAGATAAGTTGTATAATATGTGAGAGATAAAATAATGTAATAGAATTTGAACATTTAAACTATATTACAACATAGTATTGAATATATCATTTAATTATAAAAGAAACATGTGTTAGATATATATCACACTAAACCACATAAGTGGCATGCGCATGATATGCATTATAATACCAAATTAATAGTAGAACATAAAATTAATAGATTGTATGAATCGAGAACCATATTAATAAGCAATGAATAGATAATTAAAGTCACATAATGTTACACAATTTTCATAATATGTCACACATGAGGACACAAAATTCACACACAAGGCACATGTGAATGTCACACAAACTCAGGTTGACCTGCAGGTGTATGTGGGTACGGGATTCAAGTTTGCAGGTGTGTAGAACCAGATTGATTTACAGGTGTGCAAGATCAGGGAGGACAACAACACAATAGGTAGAAAGATTAGGAGAGATCTACTTGGAGTGCATGGAACACTTGTGGAGTATGTGGAGCACTTGTGTACTGGCAGTAGTGGATACTGACTGGTTGGAGGTGAACACCAACTCTGTGTTTGAGTTGTGTGTTGGGATCGTAAGAGAGAGAGCTTTAAGGAAAGAATTACTGTACACTTGAGGTGTGGGAAGCCTCTAAGAGGTGTGAAGAAGAAGTGGCATCTTCTTTATTGTATTCTTTTCTAGATGAGTATTAATACAAGTTGTGTATTGTCTCTCATATTTTGTGTTATTTCTGAATTCTAGTTACTTGTTACTTCTAGTTAATTCTGCATATTCAGTTGCTTGTATATGGTAATCAATGGTGCTTTTGTGGGGTTCCTAATAGTTGGTATCAGAGCAAGGTTGTTGGCTCATAGCTTGATACCACTAATAGTTTGAATCAGAGCTAAGGTTGTAGGGAGCAGGTTTGGGTTTGGTTACAGGGCACTCTCAGGGGTTGCTGATTGAGTGGGAGTATAGCAATAGCAGAAGAAAGTAAACTAAGAATGGAGGAATTGAAAAGCACAAATGGTCAATTATGGTCTTATGGAAAGAAAGATCAGGTAAAGAAATATTTTTGTTTGGTAGAAGATCAGCATGAAGGAATTGAAGATGCAGATGTTACAGGGGTTGTTACACAGGATGCTCTTGGATGTTTCTTGGATAAAGTAGAATCTTGTTTTATAGATTATGTTGCCTCTTTCCATGCAGCCCAAAGTAGAGGGGTTGGTGAGCCTTGTCAGATTATTGGCAAAGGGGAAGTGATGCTGAAATTGCAGGTGGCCAACACATGGGTGTTGAAGAAGGTCATGCAGGTCCCAGTCTTGAAGATGCGGCTAATTGCTTCAAGAAATTTGGGTGATGAGAGATGCACAGAAACTCTCACAGTGGATGCACTTGAATTAGCATGTGGTAAGAAATCAGGTACTCTTTATCTACTTTCTTATATTACTGATTATTTTTCTATTGTGAAGATGTGGCTTTGTAGGTTTGGTCACATGAGCAAGAAGGAGATGCATGTTCTTAAGTGGAAGATAGATGTGTTTGACAAACTTAAGAACTGGAAAGCCTTGGTGTTCTTAGAGGAGATGACAAATAGAGACCAGTGGATGGGGCTGGATACTTCTAAGCAAGGTAGTTTGGACATGGGTTTTGATTTAAAGGAGCTTGTGAGTAAAAATTCATCACTCACAAGCGAACACAGTTACCAGTGTCGATCAGGGGTAATCGGCATCAAATAGACAAGTGCCGATGTCGGTCATGTGCAGACCAGAGTCGGTGGTGTTGGGCAGGGTGGTTGCTAGCATCGATTATAGAATTGACGTTGATGACCAAGTAAGACTGATGTCGGTCAAATAACTGGCATTGACAGAAAGGATAGTCATATGGGAACTGACGTCGATCGGATGCAGATTGTGTGGTGACCGAGGTCGGTCACTGTAACAAATTTTGGGTAGATAACAAGCTGTCAAGGAGTCTCAAATGCCCATGGGGAGGACTGAAAGTGTAAGTAAGCCTCAAATTCATTATTCCTCTTCTTTATACTAGTTGCTGATTGCAGAGCAGGAAGGATTCAGGAAACAGTGGGAACATGGCATGAACAGAATGCAGGACCAAACAAGAGATTTGGTAGGGTTGCTAGCTGATATAAAAGTACTGAGATGAATGGATACCTTGGTTAAAGAATAGAGAGAATGGAAACGTGAGATGAAAGGCTAGGTCATAAGGCCTTGAGGAAGCTGCAGAATAGTGGTACAGGTTTTGACATGTGGAAGACAAAGTAGGGCTTTAGTTAATGTCAGTGTAACCATTGTGTTTGTCTTACCAGGTGGATGATGATTGCAACATTATCCTATTACTATATGTGGATGGTATGCTAGCTAGCAGGTTCAAACATATAGGGTTTTGCTGAGCTAAGGGTAAGGTTAGTTCAGTGGCATGTCATGAGGAACTTGGAGCAGCAAAATTCTTTGGCATGAGAGACATGGAAGATCACAGGTTGATTTTGTCTCTAGTGGGAGCTGATGTGAATCAGGTGTTGGCAAGGTTCAATATGCAGGATGCAGAACCGGAGCACACCAAGGGTTGGACAGTCCAGTGTTCAAAATCACATGAGGTCTGGTATAGACCTAAGTTTTCCCAGCAGTTAGGAGCCAATTTGGGGAAGTGGGTTCTCAGGTATCTGAGAGGGACCAGCAGTAGGGATTCATGCTATGCAGGGTTAAGACTTCACTACATGGGTTTGTAGGTTCGGATGTGGTAGGTTACTTGGATGATAGGAGGTGCACCATAATTTGTGTGGTGGTTGGTCTTCAAGGTTGAGCTTGAAGAGGGATACAAGCCAAGAAATAGATTAGACGGGGTATAGGTACAGGTATAGTACAGCTATTTATCTCCAAGTGGGAGATTATTAGGTTATGGAGCTAAAAGCTTCATTGATGCAGACATGGAAGAGGTTGTTAAGAGGTTGCTAATTTTCAGGACAACTGATGTCAGTCTGATCAGCTGATGTCAGTCATATATAGTGAGAAGAGCAACCGATGTCAGTTTCCTGTGTGGTTTTGAAACTGTCAATTGCATGAATAGTTTGTTAACGAACCAAGTGTTTGCATGTTAAGAGCCAATTTTAGACTTGAAGCTATGGATCTAATTATTGTAATTAGGTGTCTAATTATTGTTTGCATGAGATATATATAATATACTCATGGGCTGTATTGTAATTTGTGCTAGTTTGAGTTGAGTAAAGTTAGCTCCTTCTGTGTGTGAAGTGAGCAAGGTTGTTCCTCCTAGTTCCACAGCATTGCCAAGTGTGGGTGCTAGTTTTGGAGAATCAGAAGGGTTCTTCAGGTGTGTAGGATCTTGGTCGGCAAGTGTTGCAAGGCCACATTTGGAGATCTACATGGTGTGTGTGTGTGGGAGGTCAAAGGAGATCTGCAGGTGACAGCAGGATCAAAGGTGACAACAACACATCTAGAGCAAATAGAGGAAGGCAAGGTAGTTCCTTCCAAGTAAGTAAGATTAGGTTGATCTGCAGGTGTATGTGGGTGCGAGATCTAGGTTTGTAGGTGTGCAAGATTAGGGAGGATAGCAACACAATAGGTAGCAAGATTAGGAGAGATCTACTTGGAGTGCGTGGAGCACTTGTGGAGTGCATGGAGCACTTGTGTACTGGCAATAGTGGATACTGACTAGTTGGAGGTGAACACCAACTCTATGTTTGAGTTGTGTGTTGGGACCATAAGAGAGAGAGCTTTGAGGAAAGAATTATTATGCACTTGAGGTGTGGGAAGCCTCTGAGAGGTGTGAAGAAGAAGTGGCATCTTCTTTATTGTATTCTTTTTTGGATGAGTATTAATACAAGTTGTGTATTTTCTCTCATATTCTGTGTTATTTCCGAATTCTAGTTACTTGTTACTTCTAGTTAATTTTGCATATTCAGTTGCTTGTATATGGTAATCAATGGTGCTTCCATGGGGGCCAACACTCAAATGACATGATGATGCCATAAAATAGAGAATATGTATATATTTCACACATAAGGGTAAGATCTACACACAATAAGCAAAAAATTAACTTATCATGTAGTAAAATAAGAATTAAAAAAACATAATGAAAATGAGACTAATTTTCAATAACCATATGTATGAATGTCATTGTTAGCAAATATCATATCCATGTAACACAATGTAAAGTATGAGTGACTAGAAAAACATTTGTATTATGTATATATTATCATGGTACAAAGGTTGTGGTTAGATATAACATGTTGAAGTGTTTGCATAGAACAAAGAGATTCCCCTAATTTAGCAAGGTTCCTGGGTAAAAAGGGAAGCCAAACATCAAAAACCAATGTGATAGTATGTCCTATATCATACTCACATACCTCACAAAAATTATTATGTATTGAAAATTGAAATATGATATCTACTTAAAAATAAATATATAACATATGAAAATATGTAAGCTAACAACATTTGAAAATCATTTTTAGGTATTGATTTTGAGTCTTTTGAAAATATTTGATTTATTTTTTAAATTTTTAACATATATGAATATTTTTTTGAAGTTTTTAAAATATTTGAACTTAAAATATTAAAAAATTAATGATAATAAAGGATTTTAAAATATAATAAATTAGAGGGACTCAAATAATTTGTAATAAAGTGGTAAAGTATATTGTGGTAAGGAAGAAGGAAATCAATGTGTCCCCAATGGGAAAGAAAATATGTGTACTCATAGAGAGTATAGGAGTAGACATATGTGATCATGTAAGTGAAATTAGAGACATAACATGATATATATGAAATAGTAAGAAATTGGATTGCCATAGAGAATGAGCATTGAAATCATTATAATATAGTTATTTTGGATTGTTCAAATTGGGTTAAAAATTAAGAAGGTAAGTGCTTAAAGTGAAAATAAAGCCAAGGGCTAGAAGGATGCTTAGAATTTGGGATAGAAGAAGTATAAATAAAGTAGAATTAAAGAATCTATGTACAAAAGGAGAATATGTAAATAACTAATCAATGGGATTGGCCCAATTAGGGGTTGCGAGGAAGTAAGAGGTTATGTCCAACCAAGAATATCATAAAGAGGATGCACATATGTATACCCAACTATATGGTATGAAGGAATGACTTTTTGTGAAGAGAAAGTACTAACTATAGATGTCTCTAAATCAAAATAGGAATCATATGTTGTAATATAATAACTGGAATCACTACTCATATATCCTTGTAAAATTGTATCCCTATGTTTAATATGAGAAGTTGTAACTACCTATACCTATAGAGGAACATTTTTAGTAACCTATGGTACCTTATGAGACAAAGACCTCTTTTTATATGCCACTTTATGTTTGGGAAAATATACCATGCTCTTTGTCACTACCTAATTACGCTCATGTGTAAATGTATCATGCTTATTAATAAATAGAGAAACTAATTCTATAATATAATCATGTGTAACTATATCATGCTCATCAATACATGGAGAAAGTGATTATGTATTATGCTCATGTGTAACTATATCATTCTCATAAATAGATGGAGAAATCAAATTTTTAATATGATCATGAATAGTTTTGTAGACTATTTCATTACCATGTTGATCGATATATGAACCCTCCAACTATTTTTTAGAAGTAAATATCATTGGTTATAAAGGATATTCATATTAGATTCCTAGAATTTTGACCACTTAATTATCATGAATGTATGTAATATATTTATGCATTGTAAAAGGTACTTATATAAGCTTTTTTATCCAAGGACATCCTAATAGTATGCATAAGACACTTATCCTTGGTATAAATAAGAATGAAGTGGGAACTATGATGGGTCCCACTTGTAAAGGTATCTCTATATTACTAAAATTATCATGTGTATGACCATAAAATGCTTTAAAAACTTTATATATGTTCATTACAAGATTTCCTTCACTAGTACAAGACCACCTTCACCATCAAGAGGGGCACATTTGCTTATCAGAAGATGCCTTTTGGATTGTCCAATGTTGGGGAAACCTTTCAAAGAGTAATGGACATGGCCTTCTAAGGATTGCTAAATCAAATGGTACTGGTCTACTTAGATCACATCACCATCTTTTCTAAGAAAGCTAGTGAGCACATGGACCATCTGAGGCTAATTTTCTAGAGATGCAGAGAGTATGGGATCTCTTTAAATCACAAGAAATGTGTGTTTTTTGTGAATGAAGTTAAACTTTTGGGTCACATTATTTCAAAATAAGGATTATCCATTGATCTTAATAGGGTAACTAGTATCTTAGCCTTATCCTTGCTAAAGCACAAGAAAATGATCTTAAGCCTTGGGAAGATTAACTTTGTGAGAAGATTCATTCCTACTTTTGTAAACCTAGTCAAACTTATCACCACCATGATAAAGAAGAGATAAGTGTTTGCTTGGTCTAATGAAGGAAAGGTAGAATTTAAATCCATCAAGTAGGATATTACCCAAGCACTCTCACTCTTGAATCCTAACTTATCCAAGGACTTCATCTTGTACACATTTGCCAATCTATAATAATGGCAAAGGAATAGAATAGCCAATTGCCTCTTTTAGTTAAGGGCTTGAAGGGTAATATGTGAGGTACACTTTCATTGAGAATCAAGTTATTGCATCCTTAGAAGCCTCAAGGATTTTAGGCCCATTATTTCCAACAACATGATCCATCTTATGGTGTCTCATCCTAGAGTTAGGGACTTCCTCCTTAACAAGGATTTGAATGAGAAAAGAGCAATATAGATCACAAAGGTCATGCAATATGATTTAGAGATCAAGGTCACCAATCCAGTTAGAGGCATGGGCTTATGTGATCACATGGTAAATGACCTCTAGGAGGACAAGGAAGCTATTTTGGTGACCCAAGACAACTCACAAGCAAGTGCACCTCCACTTCAAAAGAGTTGGATTCAAGACATGATTCACTTCTTGAGAATAGCAGAATGCCCCCAAGGTTTGGATAGAGCCAAAATAAGGTATTTTAGGCTTCAATATATACCTTATACATTAGTTAAGGGTGTTATTTTTAGAAAGTAACTCAATGGGGTATTATGTAGGTGCATAAGTGATGACCAGGTGACCAAAATATTTGAGCAGTTCCATGATGGACATACAAGAGGTAATTTTTCACATAAAACCTCAGCTACAAAATTAATGAGAGATGGTTATTACTAGACCAATATTTTCAAGGATGCTCATTCATGGGTTAGAAAATACCAAAAGTGTGCCCTCTTTGCAAGAAAGCAAAAACTAGTAGCCCTTCAACTCAATCATATTTAGGTGGAACAACCCTTCATGAAATGGGGGTTAGAATTAATAGGGTTGATCAATCCACCATCAAGTGTAGGTCATAAATGGGTTCTCATTACAACTAACTACTTTACTAGGTGGTTGGAAGCCATTGCTTTGAAGGAGGCTAGTGGAGGTGTAGTTTTGGACTTATATTACAGCCTTATCACCGGATTTGATGTCCTAACCACCATAGCTTTTTATAATACATTGGCATTCCTTGGTATCAAGACAAGTGAGTGGACTCTAAAACTAGGCATCTACCTCAACACCTCTTCCAATTACTATCCTCAAGTATATGGACTGACAAAATCTATGAATAAGAACCTGTTAAGGGTCATCAAGAAGACCATGGAATAGAATCAAAGAACATGACACACCAAGCTAATGATAGCCTTATGGACTAATAGGGTGACTCTTAAAACTACCATTAGAAATTATATGTTCTTGTGTATGGAAGGGAAACCAAATTGTCTATCTCCCTTGAACTATATGCATTAGAATTGGCCCATCATCTTGAGTTGATGGAGGATGAGCCCATGAATGTGAGGATGATAGAGATCATAGAGCTAGAAGAAAATAGGGACCTTACTATGAAAACTTTGGAATCACATCAAGCTCAGGTCAAACAATCCTTTGACAAGAGAGATACAAGGATCTTAAGGAAGGGGACCTAGTCCTTAAATTGGACTCAAATAAGGCCAAACCAAGAAACCATACCAAGTATGATAGCTTATAGAGTGGTCCTTATTTGATCCATAATTGCAAGGAACATAATGCTTTTCAACTTGCCCAACTAGATGGAGATGTATTACCCATCCCAGTCAATGGCATTCATTTAAATCCCTATTATTGAATGGATTTACATCTATTTTACATGTTATAATGGATTTTATGCTTTCCTCTGAGGGCCTTGTGCACATTTATTTATTTTTGTGTGTTTCCTTTTCATTTTTTGCCTTGGGATATTTATTGTTATATTTTATTTTGATCTTATTGATTCAATAAGGTTCTAGACATGGATAGCCTTATGTTATCTTCATGATTAAGTTGAGATAAGATTGGGACTCCATATACCTAATGGACTAGTCAAGGTAAAATGGACTAGGTTCTCAAGCATAACAGGCATGCTTCCCTACAAGTCACCAAATATGTTGGCCAATTTTGGCCCACATTACCAAGCTTGTGCCTAGCTTAAATCATGTTCTAAGATGAACCAAATAGACATTATATGATCTAGAATTGGCATTAAGGATCCATAGGGAAAAAATATGTCTTTTAGACCTAATATAGATAAAGGGTCGATAGTTTGAATGATGAAATGGGACTAATCATTACCAATAGAGCTCAATGGAGGTAAAATGGGTCTTACGAACCTAATATAGACCAATGGGGTGGTAGCTTATTGTCAAATCAATAACATGCACTTATGAACTTCTTTTGTTGATAAAAACTATAGGAAAACCAATAATATTAGACTGGTTTTCCATCTATGGGATGAACTTATGATCCAAAAATGGAGATAGAAAAAATATGTTATTAATGCAAAGGATCCTCATCCTTCAACATGGCCTTATTTTTTACAACTAACTATCTAAAATTCACATATCCATGATTCTATCAGATCCATGAGCATGAATTTTTGTCTTCAAGTGAGAGATGGCATGAAAGATCAAATAAAAGGTATAGTGTTAGGAACTATAGATATGGGAATTTAATACATCCTTAGAACCTTTGGGGAATTTATCACTAAATAATCCATGGGTAGTGTCTTGATTAATGAAAAAAGGTGGTAAGGATTCTATTGGCTAAGGAGCAAACGGTGGAAACTTGGGTTCAATTAATGACCTAGGATGGTGTGTTCCCATATTCTCTCTCTCTTATCCTATATATCTTGGTCTCATTCTCTTTGAAGGGGTTCTTAGCTCTTATAATTTTTCATTATTTATTGGGATAAGGATACTCATTAAGACTCTTATAAAAGTGTGCTCATTTGATATGGTTAAACCCTATCAAAATATTGTAATAACTACCTTTTGAAGTAATAGAATTAACTCTTTGCCTATCTCTTATTTTTAGTTAGTGCTTAGTATCCTTGTGTGTGGTGAATTTTTAAATGAGATTATTCATAGTTTAATATACTTCTACTTACCTCTTTGAAGGTGTTTTCAAGCTAACTTTCAGGTCTAGATTAGTGTTCTATTTGGAACCTCTTCTATGAAACATTTATGCAACTAGTGAGATTATGAGGTTGTGTAAGCTATAGTTATTTTATGCTAATATAGTGTGTGTTCAAGTTTATATGAGTTTCCATTTAACTTTGGTGCATCACCCTTTTATCCTTATTATGAACCCTTATCCTCTTTTTAACCCTTTTCCCTATGAAACATTAATTTAGGTGAGCATCAAGAGGAAGTCAGCCTTCTCCAGAGGGTGAACCCCACCATAGGTGACCCACAACTTGGGGTTGTTCCCATTGTGTAGCTCAATTGGAAGGGGCCTAAAAAAACCATTCCAAGGGTGAAAATTGAACCTACACAATGGAACCATAGTCAAAAAGGAATATTGATCAAAGTTGATGCTAGTTTGATCAAATTTGCAGTAGTTAAGCTCCCAAGTAACAACATCTAATGAATCCAAAAAGAATAATCAACACTATATTGTAGATTAGTAGTTATCTCTCATTCCAAAAGTGACAACAAGGTTAGATTCAAGACGTATTCCCTTTAAATTTTTTGAACTCCTTTAAATTCAGCAAAAAGATTAAGGTTTTATAATACACATTTATATCAGGGAACCTTTACTCCTAGGTCATTTTCAAGGCCTACCCTTACAATAAGACCTATATGAAACTCTCTCATTGCCATGATAGTCTATAGAGATTTGTGGCTTTTATGTCTAAAGTCCTCTATCCCTTGCCCAATATAATCCTATCCCAGATGCAACCCTTAAAAATGTTCCTTACTGTGTTGGTGACCAAGCTACAATACATTCTGAGTACCTCAAAAATATAGCCAATTTTTGTAATATCCATAACATCACTGAGAAAAATATAGATATTAGGTTATTAACTACTTATTTTAAATGAAAGGCCCTATATTAGTATAGAGGCCTTGATACTAATTCCACTCAAACCTAGGACCAATTAGGAGAATCCTTGTGTAAAATATTTGAGGATGAAAGTGATCATTTGTCACTTCTAGAACAATTAAATACCATTAATAGAGCTCCTCATGAAGTCATGCAGGACTTCAACATAAGGTTCCAAAAAACTTGGGATAAAATCCTAGTCTCAGTTAGACTAACCCATAACTTTTCCTTCCTATATTATTTGAAATATTTAAATAGTGACATAGCAGTGATGATCTAATAGATGGGGGGAATATACTTTTAAATGCTTATGAGGTGGCCATCAAAACATAAAATTGTTTGGTTCAAGCTAGAAAGCTTACACCTAGACAACCAATGCCCTTATTTCATAAAATTAGAATACCCCGTATTATTATCCCTCCACTATTTGTCATTCCTCTTAAACCAACAATTATTGTAATACCTTCACCAAAATAAGAGAAAGCTTCCACTAGTGGATCTAGTGATTCTCAAGACCAAGAGAAATTCTAAGAGCTCAAGAGCATGTTGTAGTATTTGGGAAATGAGATGGTAAATGTTAAGATATAGTAGGGTCTCAATAGGCCTTATCAAGGTTCATATCAACCTCAGTAGTAAGATTTTCAAGCAAACAAGCCACCATAGAAGGGGAACTACTAAGGCCAAGGTCAAAACCAAGGACAAGGGTAACATGGCTACAATACACAAAATAAGTATAATTCTAATGTTGATAACACCTCCAATGCCTTGGTATGAATTTAAAATAATGTGGCTCAAGAAGAAGAGGGTACCATGTCTTGGAATTAGTCTTTTGTTCAAAATATTATCCCACTATTGATTATAACCAAGACTTTAATGATCAATGGTAGCAAGATGCTAATTTTGGTTAAAATCAAGCTCTCATCGCCCAAAATGTAGAGTTATCTATGATGACCAAGCTATAATATCCTCCATAAGTTCAAGGGTATAATCATGGACCAAACTAGATGGATGCCACCATGCTCAATTATGAGCAGGAAGAGTGATATGCATCTAACCAATAGACTAGTTCTAGCCAAGCCTACACACTAGTGGCAATAAATACAAGATTTAAAGAAGGAATATAGATGGTAACCAAGAAACAGTAAGATATTCCTACCATTACTCCTTTAATAACAAATCCAAATGAACTTTTTGTCACTCTAAAAGTTCCATTACCTCTAAAGAATCATAATCAAGGGAATATTTTTGTGCCCTAAGTCTCACAAGCTCAATAAATAACAATAGTGGCTCCCAAAGCACAAGCAAAGATTGGTGGTTCACCCATCAACATTATTAAACAAATGAAAAGGTTTAATGTGAGTGTTCCAATTTGGGACATGCTCTCCATCGATGTTTAGGTAGACATCCTTTAATAAGGACTATCAAAGATCAATTTTTTAGACAAGCCACCAAGCAAGGTGAATTAAGTTCTCACCAATGCAGCCAAAAGGCCTAATGAAAGGTAACAAGGTAATGTGGTCAAATCTCTTCCCTTCTATATTATAATGATCATTGGAAACTCTCTAGTGAATAATTACTTAGTGGATAGTCGGGCTAGTACATTGGTAGTGCCAAAGTTCATATCTGATCAGCTTAGTCTAAAATATGAGCCCCAATATAAAGGATTGTTGTAACTTGATGGTTCTTCTACCTAGATATATAACATAATTAGATACCTCAATATGACCTTAGATGCTTGTCCTAGTATCTCAATTGCTCAAGATGTATTGATATTGGATGTACCTCCTTCTCTTACACTATGCCTGTCTAGGGAGTTCATAGCAAAGATAGGAGGCTATCTTGCAATAGATTGGTCATATATGGAATGTATAACAAGGTATGTGGCCAAAGTGTCAATCAAAGCTTAGCCTATTACACAATTCCATATAGATCCCTATGGATCAGATAATTTCAACATCAATTGAACCATCATTGTTGAGGATGACTTTTCAATAGGGCAAGAGATGAACACTCATCCATAGGAGGTACCAAACATGTTCTTGGATGAACTATGGAATGAAAACCAATTGGTAGATCCTATAGAGGGTGTTGAAGAAAGGGAATTGGGTGTCTATTGTTTTCATGAAGAAATATATCCCATGCCATCCACCATGAAGCCTCAATAAGACCTTAATGGTCTATGTAAGTTTTTATTTTATGGTTCAATGGGAAATCATGGAGTAGGTGTAGGTGTTATGCTAATATACCCTTCAAATGATAAGTACTTATCTTCATATAGGTTCCAATTAGCTTCTCCTATAATGAAGTATAATATGAAGGTATCATCCTTGGTCTTCAATGGGCTATTGAGAGAGGGATTAAGCAATTGTAATTTTATGGGGATAGTGAATTTATTGTACACCAGTTAGATGTTAGAATGCTACTAAGAACCCCTTAATGAAGTCCTACAAACATAGAGTGTGGGACTTGATTGAGGAATTTTAGACTTTCAATATTCAATCAATCCTAAGGGGCTAGAATCAACATGATGAGAGGCTAATCGCTATGGGGAATCACTTTGATATCCCTAATGAATTGAAAAGGACCAAGGTAAAACCACATGTCAAAGTAGTAATAAGACTATCAATTCCAAATAATGAAGCTCATTAGCAAGTCTTTAAAAATGACAAAAAAAATTCATGTTTCTTTCAAAAAGAAATAGAGTTCTCCTCCATCAACTAAGGAAAATTGCAACATCAATATGAGGATCAGATTGTTTAATTAAGGTTTGATAATATTTCTAATGGGATAGTCACCCTAAAAGGTCTCTTTCATGAAGGGGAACATATGAGGAAGGATAAAGGAGTGATGTCAACTAATGAAGAGAACTATGAGATAGTTCTTATCTTTAAAGATAAGCTCCTCAAGATTGGAAAGGTAAGCACTAAAGCTAAAAGGCATGCTTTCATATATCTTTTTAAGGAATATGAAAACATCTTTATTTGAAAATATAGTGACCTGAGGGGATTTGATCCTAAATTATCCCAACACACTATAGAGATAGAGGATAATTCTAAGCCTATTGGTAGAAGCATAGACCCATAAACCCTAAGATTGAAGAGCTCATGAGAAAGTAATTGACCAAGATTGTTGAATCAAGGATCATCTTCCCAATTAAGCACTTCTCATGGGTAGCTAATCTAGTACCTATCAAAAAAAGAATGGGGAAATCAGGTTGTGTGTGGACTTCAAATATCTATATAGAGTCTTTTTGAAGGATCATTACCCTCTACCATCCACGGATCAACTCTTGCAATTATTTTCTAGTTCAGAATGCTTTTCTCTCTTAGATGGGTATTTATGTAATAACCAAGTGCTATTGAGAAAGGAAGACTAGTACAAGACTACCTTTACCACCAAGTAGGGCACATTTGCTTATTATAAGATGCCTTTTGTATTGTCTAATGTTGGGGTAACTTTTTAAATAATAATAAACTTGTCCTTCCAAGGACCACTAAATCAAATAGTATTTGTCTACTTGGATGACATCATAGTCTTTTCCAAGAAAGACAATGAGCACATGGACTATCTGAGGCTAATTTTCTAAAGATGCAGAGAGTATGGGATCTCTTTAAATCCCAAGAAATGTGTTTTCTCTATGCATGAAGGTAAGCTATTGGGTCACATTATTTCAAAATAAGGGTTATCTATTGATCTTGATAGAGTAAGTGTTATCTTAGCCTTATCCTTGATAAAGCACAAGAAAGGGATCCTAGAGCTTCTTTAGGAAGATTAATTTTGTGAGAAGGTTCATAGTTGGCTTTGAAAACATGATAAAACATATCACCTCTATACTCAAAAATATCCAAGTGTTCTCTTGGTCTAATTAAGGCAAGGAAACATTTAAATCCATCAAGTAGGCCATTACCCAACACTCTCACTCATGTATCCTAACTTCTCCAAGGACGTCATCTTATACACCTTTGCTAATGTTGCTAACATATCAACTATGCTGATGTAGAAGAATGGTGAAGGAATGGAGTAGTTAATTGCCTTTTTTAATCAAGGGCTAGAAGGGTATGAGGTCAGGTACACTTTTATTAAGAAGTAAGTTCTTGAAACCTTGAGAAGAATCAAGAATTTTAGGACCGTTCTCTCCAACATCAAGATCCATCTTATGGTGTCTCATCTTGGAGTTTGGTACTTCCTCCTTAACAAGGATTTGAATGAGAAGAGAACAAGTTAGATCATAAAGGTCATGGAATATGATGTATACATCAAGGTTGCCAAGATGGTAAGAGGTAGGGGTTTGTCTGAGCACATGGTAAATGACCTCTAGGAAGATAAGGAAGTTGTTTTGGTGACCCAAGTCAACTAACAAGAAGGTGCACTTACACTTTAAAAGAGTTGGCTTCAAGACATAACTCACTTCTTGACAATAGGATAATGCCCCTAAAGTTTGGATAGAGCCAAAATAATGTGTTTCAATATTTAATCTATACCTTATGCATTAGTTGATAGTGTTATTTTTAGAAAGGACCTCAATGTGGTACTCCTTAGGTGCATACATGATGACTAGATGACCAAACTCTTGGAGAAATTCCATGATGGACTTACATGAGGTCATTTTGCACCTAAAACCATAGCTACAAAAGTAATGAGAGATAGTTATTATTGGCTTAATATTTTCAAGGATGTTCATGCATGGTTTAGAAAATGCTAGAAGTGTGCCCTCTATGTAGGAAAGTAGAAACTAGCATCCCTTCCACTCAATCCTCTTTAGGTGGAGCAACCCTTCATACAATGAGGGTTAGACTTTATAGGGATGATTAATCCACCATTAAGTATAGGGCATAATGGATGCTCACTACAACTTAATACTTCACCAGGTTGGTGGAAGCCATTACTTTGAACAAGGATAGTGAAGGTGTAGTTTTGGACTTCTATGATAGCCTCGTGATAAGAGTTGGTGTCCTAATCCACCATAATTTTGGATAATGCATTGGCATTCTTTGGTATGAAAACAAGTAAGTGGGATCTGAAAATAGGCATCTACCTCAACACCTCTTAAAATTACTATCCTCAAGGAAATTGATTGGCATATTTTATAAACAAGAACCTAATAAGGATCATTAGGAAGACCATGGAAGAGAATCAGAGAATATGACACACCAAGCTAAGGACAACCTTATGGGTTGATAGGGTAACTCCTAAAACTTCCATTGGAAATTCTCCATATATGTTTATGTATGGAAGGGAAGAAAAATTACCTATCTTCCTTAAACTTCCTACATTACAATTGGCCCATCATCTTGAGTTGATGGAGGATGAGCCCATGAATGTGAGGATGATAGAGCTCATGGAGCTAGAAGAAACTAGGTAACTTGCTATGAAAACTTTGGAATCACATGAAGATCAGATCAAAAAAGCCTTTGACAAGAGAGATACATCAAAGAGCTTTATAGAAGGGGACCTAGTCCTCAAATGGGACTTAAATAAGTCCAAATCAAGAAACCATACCAAGTTGACAACTTATGAAATGGTCTTTTTTTTATCCATGGATGCAAGGAACATAATGTTTTTTAGATTGCCCAACTAGATGGATAGGTATTACCCATCCTAGTCAATGAAATTTATTTAAATCCATATTATTGAATGTATTTGAATCATTTATAACATATTATACATGTTAGAATAGCTTTTATGTTTTCCTCTAAGTGCTTCATGCAGATTTATTTTCTGCTATGTGCTTCCTTTTTTGTTAGTGCCTTGTACACTTTTATTTTATTTTATTTTGATATTATTACTTCAAGAAGGTTATAAATAGGGATATTCATGTTTTATCTTCATGATTAAGTTTAGAGAAGACTTAGGACCCCATACACCCAATGGACTAGTCAAGGTAAAATAGACTAGGTTCTCAAGCATAACAAGCATGATTCCTTATGAGTCACCAAATATGTTGGCCATTTTTTTTCCACATACCAAGCTTGTACAAATCTCAAATCATGGTTTAGGCTCAACCAAATAGACATCACAAGATCTATAATCACTATTAAGGTTCCATAGGGATAAAATAGGTCTTTAAGACCTATTATAGATAAAGGATCGACAATTTGAATGGTGAAATAAGACCAAGCATTACCAACAGAGCTACATGGAGACAAAATGAGTCTTTCAAACCTAATATAGACCAAGGACATGTGGAAGCTTATTGTCAAATCAAGAACATGCACTTATGAAATTATTTTGTTAATAAAAACTATAGGAGATATAATAATCTTGGATTTGTTCTCCATCTATAGGATGGACCTATGATCCAAACATGGAGGTAGAGAAGATATGTGATTAATTTAAAGGGTCTTTGTGCTTTAACATGGCCTTATTTTTGACAAGTAGCCACCTAAAATGCACAAATACATGATTTTTTCAAATCCATGTGCATGAAGTTTTATCTTCAAGTGATATATGGTGTGAAGGATAAAAGAAAAGTTCTAGTGTTGGGAACTATAGTTAGGGACATTCAATGCATCCTTGGAACCTTTGGGGACTTTCTCACTCAATAAGCCATGTGTAGCATCTTGATTGATGAAAAAAGGTGGCAAGGCTTTCATTGACTAAGGAGAAAAAGGTGGAAACTCAAGTTCAATTAATGACCCAAGATGGTGTGTTCCTTCTCTCTTCTCTCTCTCTCTCTCTCTCTCTCTCTCTCTCTCTCTCTCTCTCTCTCTCTCTCTCTCTCTCTCTCTCTCTCTCTCTCTCTCTCTCTCTCTCTCTCTCTCTCTCTCTCTCTCTCTCTCTCTCTCTCTCTCTCTCTCTCTCTCTCTCTCTCTCTCTCCTAGAAGGGGTTCTTAGATCTTAGAATTTTTCATTCTTTTTTGGAACAAGGATACTCATTATGAATATTTTAAAGGTGTGATCATTTTATATGGTTAAACTCTATCAAAATATTATAATAACTTCCTTTTGAATTAATAGGATTAACTCTTTGCATATCTCTTATTTTCAATTAGTGCTTAGTATGCTTGTGTATAGTGAATTTGTGAAGGATATTCTTCCTAGTTTACTATCCTTATACTTACCTCTTTGAAGGTGTTTTCAAGATAACTTGAAATTGTAGATTAGTGTTCTATTTGGAGCCTCTTCTATGAAACATTTATACAACTAGTGAGATTGTGAGGATTTGTGACCTATAATTGTTCTATGTTGATCCAATGTGTGTTTAAGCTTATATGAGTATCCATTTAACTTTAGTACATCACCATTTTAGATTTTTTAGGAACCATTATCCTCTTTCCAACCATTTTCCCTATGATGCATTAGTTTAACATTAGTTTAGGTGAGCATCAAGAGGAATTTGACCTTCCCCATAGGTCTAACTCCACCATAGGTGACCCATAGCTTGATGTTGTTCCCATTGAGTAGCTCAATTGGAAGGGGAATGTGTAGCTCAATTGGAAGGGGAATAGAGAACCTAGTCCAAGCGTGAAAATTGAGCATACAACACATCCTTCACTATTAATTTTAGATCAATACATGTTTTAGAGCCCTCCAGACACTATTAGTCATAAAATGACACTAAAACTGATGGTAGTGTCTAGATCCTTATCTAGTGTCTAGTTACCAAAATTCATCCAAATTGAAAATGATTCAAAACCTATCGATTAGACTATTTGTCTCATTAAACCCTACTTGAGATATTTTAAAAAGGTGTGGTATAAATACAAGTTTAAGCCTTATCATTCCTCATTTAAAAAATGCCAAGAAAACACCTACTAAAGCTAAATCAATAAACTACACAAGCACTCTATTCTTCCCAATTCATCCCTATTTTCATATCAAGCATAGAAACAGTCATATTACATGTTTGAAGTATTCAAAGAGTACCCCATGAGTGATATTTGACAAATTACAAGCTAGATCACTACATGAATATTCATATAATATATTTCACACTTGTACATATAGTTTACCACACAAAGGAGAAATACATAATTATAACACCCTCCTTGGAGTATTCTCTATGTAGGCAGTGCCCATTGATGGAGGGGTAGTTGGGTTAGCTCAACAACATAAGCCCAATAACCTATTTTTTATCAAACTCATTCCAAGAGTGAAGAAGGATGAAGAGCTAGGGTTTGATCAATAAACAAAGAGAGGTAATATGTACCCTATATTTGTATACATTAGAAGAAAGGTGATAGAAAATATAGAATAATTAATTTTGTCACATCCATGTCTAATCATTACTCCATACTAGACAACTACATCATAGTAAAACACTAGTGTTGATGCTAGTGTTTGAAGATACAAAAATACAATTTCTAAAGTATGATGACTGATATATAACACTTATCCTACATATTATACACATGTTTCCATTCTAGATATGTTGTAGATATGATGGTAGTGTCTAAAGATATAAAAGTACAATTTAAAAATTTTGATGACTGATCTATAACACTTATCCTACATATTTTACACATGTTTCCATTATTTATATGTTTGCACACAATAAAGAATATAAATACTATTATTTTTTATTTATTACAATATATTTCAATATATATACTTTAGTAGTTTTAGCAATCTTAGTTTTATAAGTTTATAATATTATTTATCTAAGTTTTCTATTAATTGGACTTTAATAGATTAGTTTATTTCCCTTATTTTAAAACTATTTATATATTCTTAAACCTCTTCTCCAAATCTAAATTTAGGGTTAAAATTTTGGTAAACTTGACCTTTGGTTTAAAAACCCTATTTTGATTTAGGGTTTTCTGATTTACTATTTTCCTAAATTCTGATTTTTTGATTTCAATTTTTTTTAAATTTAAAAATAAAAATTTGTTTTAAATAAAGTCATGTTATGGATACATTTACTATTTATTTCATGACACAATATATGATGGTAGTACTTGTTTTTTATTCTCCATATGTTATTAAACTAATCAAATATATAATCAAACATAATAACAAAATTGGTCAAAATAAAGAGTGTGTTTTAAAACAATATCACATTTTAATCTCTTTACAACTCTTTTTATAATAACATAGAGATGGTATCTTGATGCCAATGTGCAGGATCTCAACCCTTTGTTCCTCCTAGATCCTATTTAATCTATAGATAAAATCTCACTCCCATTGTTTGCATATGACTTATATTGGATTCCATTGTCCATATTGTCACTACATGAAGAGGTAAGGGTGCCCAACCTATCTCACCACCTATTAATATGCAAAAAGTTCCTCCTAATCCTAAACTAATAATAAAAAATAAAGGATAAGACCTTGTCACCCAATTGAGAAATACACATGATAATATTTCCATCATTAATCTTCTAAATAGTCTATTATATATAAGGATATATTATATGAAGCATTACATGAAACATAAGTACATATTGATATATAACCAACCTACTTTACATATATTATTTAATATCTCAAAAGTAATACAAATCTCATTGCCTTTGATCCAAAATATTTACATCAAAAGAGATTATTAACCAATTATTTCCATTATCCATACAAGTTATTATGCATAAAAATGAATAGAAAGAGTGTGAGTCAATAACTTATTTGGACTAAACATTTTTAGCATGGAATTATTAACAACAATGGGTATTTATACCAATCTTATCCAAAAAATATGATGCATGTAGCCCATAGATTGGTCAAATCACATTAGGTGTGACATTAAAATCAAAAAAAGTTCCAACTACATTCTAGGTAATGTCTAAATCATTGCATTATAACTTACTATTGGGTAGACCTTGGATATACATAATGAAGGTTGTCCCATCTACATTACATTTATGTGTTAAATTAATACATGATGGCCATATACAAATTATACATGAATAATGGAAAATACATTTTATTTCTGATATTTCAAAACAAACAATATAATAAAGCATTATTTTAAACACATACACTATGAATATTTAACTATTACTACAAATATTGATGGTTCTATTGTCAACATCTCAATGTTGATATTCACAATAGGGATATAATTTTAAGAACCACATTATTCCAACATTTGGGACATAGTATCGATGAGATACATTAATATCCACTACTAACAGACTCTCTAGGCCACATCATACTACCCATAAAATGTGGACCCAAGGATCTTTATACTATCATCTAGGTTGTGAATCCAAAACCCAACTTTCCCTGCCATCTTGGTCAATATTAGTTGTTTGAAATGAAGAAAAATATGAATACTAGAAACCTACACCTCACATTATAGTTCAAAGATAAATAATTTATGTCCCACATGATGAATATGATGATAGGCCTATAATAAAAGCTATTGGCACCAAATTACCATAAAACATTGATAATGAAAAAACAAACAATTGTGGCAAGAAAAATGCCATGAGGACCACCAAATAGTCATTTATCTTCCTAATGGGAGGAATAAACTCCCTTCATTCTAGTTAAACATAAAAATCTCAAAAAAGAGTGAACAAATAAAATATTCCAAAAAGTACCAAAAAATCAAATATTCAAAGATACCAAAAACATTCAAATAAATTCAAAAATTCAAAAATATTCAACATTCCCATGTTTTATTATCTCCTTTGTATCTATGTTTTTTTATTTATGTTAGTATATGGCATATCATTTTATCTGTATATACACATATTTCAAACATCCTTGAGTGTGATATAGGCATCCCCATACACATGATCTATGCACTTCTAGATGTTGAAGCTTTCCTCTAATCATGTCATATAATATGTTGGGGGAATCCTCTTCTTTGATCATGATTGATAGATTTTACATATCCTTTATGGTAATTTATATGTTATCATGTTTGAGATTATATTTATAACACATGTCCATATCCATGCTCATATTTTTCATAATGTACTTGATATACCATAGTACATAACATTTTGGCTAATATGTAGGGACTAGTATAATATGCTTATGTTGGTTGCTTATGATTCATCTATTATTTTTTTTCACTTCTATGAGTGTATTACATTTTTTTTTATTGTCTTTCTTGTGTAAAAATTGAATATGTTCCTATCCTATTAGCCTTTCTACTATTGAATGTTATTTTGACATTTAAATATGTCACTCCATGTTTATTAGAAATTTAAATAGATAATCCCTTTAAATTATGTGACTATTTGACCATGCCCCTTGTATGATATCTCCTTAGACCATTCTTTTGAATTACATTGAGTGATATTGTGTGTGTGCTCGATATTTTATTGAGCTGGTATTGTTACTCTCTAGGAATTGATATGATCTATAGCATGCATCTTAGGACCTGATGTGATCACATACTTTGAGCATATAGGGATAACTAATATATATATATATATATATATATATATATCACGTTATCCCTATATGTTACATGATTTATACACATTATATAACTACTTTACCCTTTGAGAGAAGGTACTACCAGTTTCTATTTCATTTACCTCAAATGGGGGAAATATTAGTTATGGCATGTTATAGAAGTTTGAGCTTCCCATTTCATGTTTTTTTATATTTTAGTGGGGGCATGTCATAAAAACTTGACCTCTATACTTATACACCTTGCCAATATTTCCATATTTTAGTGGGGACATGTCATAGAGACATGACCCCACATGTACACACTTACTCATTATCTATATACTTTATTGGTGGAATTCTATAAAAAAATGACCTCCACACTTTCATAAAATCTTGTTTAGTTCCATGATTCAAATATACACTTGGGTCAAAATATTATACATTGCACTATTATTTCATAGATTTGAAAAAATGTATTGTACATTTATGACACATATAATCAAGCTCAAAAATATTATAGGATCACATTCCATGATATTGTACCAAAAATTACAAACTTACCTATTATAATACTCACCCAAACACACTAATTACACTAGGATGTACTATTATTGAGTCCTTTCTACTACATCAATTGGTTCACTTTATAGGTTAAGGTGATTAAATAATTCAATTTCACTAGATCTATATATTGGAGTGATTAAATCATCCAATCTCACTATATTTATAAGATGATTTTATTAAATAACTCATTCTCACTTGATCATATACTCACACTTGAATTTTTTGATTGAGATATAATGATCTCAATATCCATGTCTCAACTCATCATTGCACTAGATTGGGGGAATAATACATTCCAATATCCCTCTTTATCTCTCCAAGCTTTATATATGAACCTTATTCATCTCCAATGATTCATAAATAATAATATTTATGAATTCAAATAATCAAAAGGCAACATGGTTGCATCAATACACATGTGTATTCATTCCTTACTCTCTTTATTTTCAAGCATTTCAATTAATTCAAATTTTAGTTTATATGCACTCAATTATACTATAACATTCTCTTATTTATAGTTTTTACATCAAAAAATACTCTAAGTGGTCTCAATCAAAGGAAAGGTGTGTTATACACATCTAGGTGTGTTATATACACCATGTACATATTTATTTCCTTTAACCTGGTAATTTCATCCTTATGCATTACTAAATCAAAGGGAAAAGGGTGAGTGGGGAAGGGGGGAAATGTATATACTAAAATTGAATATTTATATCATTTTGTCTTGTACATTTATAAAATATCAATTAGGTAACCACACTTCAATTTTAGACCTCCTTGTTAATGAAAGGCTCACATTCACCATATCATTGTGCATAAATGCTCATCTCTTAGTCTGATCCATATAATTATGATGACCTGGGTATCATAAAATACACATAAGGCTTAATACCTAATAAAAATCCTTCATGATGATTTTTAAATCAATACATATTTTATATCCCTCTAGGCACTACCAATCACAAAGGGATAATGTACCTAATGGTAGTGTCTAGATCTTTATCTAGTGTCCAGTTGTTAGAATTCATCCTATTATCCCCCAAAAATATCACTCATTTTTGGGACAACATTTGAAATATTTTGGTCCAACAGACCAAAATCCTCTCTCCCCTTCTTAAAATTGTTTTGGGCATTCAAATTCTCCATTTTTCAAGCTTTTTCAAGTTCTATGGACTCTACAGGCTTGAAACTACAGACTTTGCAAGTTAAGTTCTACAGAATTAGTTATATGGACTCTATAGGCTTAAATATATGCACTCAATTCTATAGAATTTGTAGGAAGGAATCTATGGACTCATTTCTACAGAATCTACAAGTTCATTTCTATGGAATCTACAAGAAAGAAACAAGTTCTCAACACTTAGGCAATTTCAAGGTTGGTTCAACGACTTGGTTCAATCAAAAATGTCCATCAGCAAGCTTCTAAGAAAGGATTGAACTATTGAAATATTGAACCATTAAACCTTGAACCATTTTGGTTTAATGGGTTTAATGGGTTCAAAGGTTCAACGCCATCAGCAAGACTTAAGCACTTCGGCAAAGGTTCAAAGTTCAACTTCTTCAAGGTTCAATGGCTTCAAAACACTTATCAAAGAGAAGAATGCTTGAACCGTTGAACCATTGAACCACTTTGGTTCAAAGGTTCAATGGGTTTAATGGTTCAACAGGTTCAATGGCCATATGGTTCAATGCATTTGGTTTAAGAGATAAAAAAAGACTTAGTCAAATAAAGAGATTGAACCAATTGAATCATTAAACCTTTGAACCAAAGTTGGTTCAATCAATTGGTTCATCGGTAGGTTCAAGGGGTTGCCCCAAAGCCAAAGGAAAAAGTGCCCTTGTGAAGGGCAGTGAACCAAGCTAAGTGCCTTTATGGAGGGAAATTAACCAAGCTGAGTGCCCTTACAGAAGGCAATGGGAAAGACACGAAGGAAAAGCTTGAAGAAAAGCTTGTCGAAGGAATTAAAGCTAAAGACCACCTGAAGGATCTCGAAGGGTAGGTAACCTTGTGGGAGGCTCTTACCAAGGAAAGTGGACCATATTTCAAGACTTTAAAGGGAAAGTTCCCTCTGGGAAAGATTAAACCTCAAACTGCAGTAAAAGCTACCACGTGTCCCTTATAAAGTTGAAGTGGAACTGCCAAGTGTTGTCTGCCAAGACTCAATTTCTAATAAGTTTCAAAGCTGTGAAATGTGCCACATGTTTCATTATAACTCAGTGGAAGCTACCAAGTGTCAACATCCATAGTTTCTTCCTTTTGCTTCTTTGTTTCATAAGGACTGTGGTGGGTCTTGAGTGAGTTGCTAAATCAAGCAGAGTGCAACAAGTATATGCACCTGTGTGGATCCAAAAGAGTCTTGAATGTTTCTATAGTGTTTCTAGGAGCTCGATGGAAACCACCACATGTAATCTTCTACAAGACTCTCAAAAGACATCTAAAGCCTCTATAAGTTGATTGGATGCTACCACATGTCCTCTCCTATTTCACAGTGCAACACACCATGTGTCACTTGTTAAGATCAGTGGGAAGTGGCCAGAGCAAGCGAGAAATACATGAAGGAATTACTAAGGAGGATGAAACTAACTAGCTATTAGATTTTAAATGATGATAGACCTGAAGACCTCCAATTTGTAGCAATAAAATAACTATTGATTCTTGCAGGCTTAAGCACAGACCCTGTGAACAAATTCAGTGACCAGCCAAAGAGATAGCCTGAGGGCTTAGATCACACAGATAAGCACAAAATATAGCAAGGAAAGGGGGAATGATGGAGAAAGATTATAAATATCTATGCATGGGATATGTTTCTAGAAGGTAAACCAGTCCACTAGGTGGACATCAGAGAGTGCGAACATTCAATGGCATGACCTATTTTTTTGCATTGAGTAGAGTGAATAGTTATGCACACATCAAGAAACACATCAGGCAACCCATATTAAAAATTGATGCTCGATTCTAGCATAGCCCATGGACAAAATTTAAAATGCATTAAAGGCATTGAATGCATTGTAAGCCATTTTTGTGAAACAAAGCACCCAAGTCTTTTCTAGAGCACTATATATTGGACTCTTTCTTATTGTTTTAGGGAGATCTCTCTCTATTATGAGAAAAAAAACTCTGTCCAAATTGAAAGGCATTACTGAGACTTTGAGCTCAGATTGTTGATCATATTTCGTTATTTGAATAAGAAAACAAGTGACTTTTCAGACTTTGTGCTAGAATAGCTTGGTTGTTGGGGAAATTGTTCTTATGTCTATTTCCTTAATACATTTTTTTTCCATTTAATTAAATAAGTAAAATTAGTGAAATTAATCAGGAAGGTGTCCTAAAGCCAATTGTGGAGAGACTTTGTGCCCCCAAAATTGCCTTTAGTGTGTTTTCTTTCTATTCCTATGTAAAGGATCTCGGGATGACTTTGTGCCCTCATTATCCTTCATATTCTATTACTATGTAAATGACCTTAGGATGACTTTGTGCCCTCATTATCCTTTGTATCTCACTCTTGGGTAGTCGAGGTGGAGACTTTGTGCTACATCTCAGTTTGTTGGTTACTATGCCTTTAGTTATCAGTTACTTGTCACTACCTGAAAGAACTCCTATTTTTTCTTGCAAGATCACTTTTTAAAGAAGAGGAGTGCCTTCAACATTTTCACTAGGATTTTCTCCTCTATTTATTAACATCATCTCTAAAAAAAGATAGATGGATGGTTTATCCTACCCCTGAGTGTTATTTTTTGATTATATATATAGTATATAGCTCTTGCATATTTACAGGGAACCTCCCCTTGATGAGAGGAGAGATTTGTCCCTTTTTTATGTAGTAAACCTACACATCTAGCCAACCAATTTCCCTATGCTATGGTTGAAGAGACCTATTTTTCTTATCAGTTAGTTGATTGATAAAATATTCACCCAATAGTTTTTGGTGACTCTGTTAGGGATTTACGGGCAATCTAAAGCCTCAAGTTTTAGATTGAAGTAGTCCCTACCCTTATCCATTATAGACTCTGGTGACTCCATTTTGTTTCTTACCCATTATCATTATATCCTTATCCATTTATCCCATTGTGGAAGAATGCACAGTTTGAATCCTCAAGCTTCAAGCTAAAGTAGTGCTAGTTATTTTCCATTTTTATTTCTACAATCTGGCAGATCCACAATATACGTGAAGCCAAAGGGATAAAGGTATTATTGACCCTATATTCGAGTTGGTATAGAAAATAAATTTTGATCTATTCCCTTCACCATCTTGCCTCTAACAAACTAGGAGCTCTCCTCCTACTAAAGTCAAGTCTCCATTACTAAGCAAAGCCTCCATTTTCGCTATTAATAAAGCTTTGTCAATACTTACCCCTCCAATATTTGTTATTCCACCTTTACATAGTCATAAAATGGTAGTTCAAGGTCCTTGGGGTAACTCTTTTGGCCCACTCAATTTAACTCCACCTCTACATGAGCAACCATGCAGTTTAAGGAAAATTTTCCCCAAGTTCTATGGTGATGGGAAGGTTCATCATAATGAACCTATTGTAGCTTTTAGCATAGCCTGTGGCATAATAGGTGTGGATTATGAGGATGTAGCAGTCAAGATATTCATGGAAACGTTATAAGGTGCTACTGTAGACTAGTTCTATCATCTGTAGGCCCAGACTGTGACTGACTAGAACACTCTCAAAGCCAAATTTGAAGCTAGATTCAACCCTGTATAAGATGCACATGTCCTATTGGCTCAACTCACACAAATGAAGAAAGATACTCATGAACCAATGAGGGATTTCATAGCCAAATTTGACAAACTGAGGAACAAGATTCCTACAATTGCACAGCCAACACCTAAAAACCTCAAATGTTTCTTCATCAACTCTCAGCTGCCTAAAGTGAGTTTTCTGTTGAGAGGTGCTAGCCAAATAGACCTTGTTTTAGCTCAATATTTGGCCACTGAGGTGTAAGATGACCTTATCTTAGTAGGAAATATAAGGAGAGATCCTAACAAAGGTAAATCTTCTTCATCTTCTAAATATCCATCTACATGTACCACTAATCCAATGGTGAAAAAGCTAGCAAATGAATTGCTAACCTTGAAGAGATAAATGGCCCAAGGTATGTCTGCTCTTCCTAATCAAGATATTCCAAGGAATACATTTCAGAATCAACCATATCAAGGCAATGCTACCAGGAATCAAGGGTAGCCAAATCATCTTCCTCCCCCACAGAGGAACCTTGCCCTTGAAGTGCCTCTAACCAACTTAGCAGTTGGATATTTGGAAATAGAACATGATTTATATTTCCAACCTAAGTTTGAGCAAGAAAATGATGTTGATCTCTTCACGGAAGATCAAGAAGAATTAGCTGGTAACTCCCACATTGGTTTCCTAAATTACAAGGATGAACCCAGAAGTGAAGGCAATGCAGCTGAAGGATCATATGCTATGTTCACCTAGTCCAAGAATTAGTCATCCCAACAAGCTGATAAAGAAAGAATAGAGGATCGACCCCAACTAACAATTTCAATTTCTAAGTGTGGAACCATTCTACCTTTCTAGCCAAAGGACCTGGTGATTGCCAGAAAGGTAAGTTCTTCAAATATCCCTACACCTTCTACTTCAAATTCATAGGCCAATCCTCCCCATCCCAAAAACCAAAAAGATGAACTCCCATCCTCTCTTCCTAGTCCATTTTAGTCATTTGACAATAGTCAACCATGTCAAGAAAACCAAAATTCAAATGACTAAATTTGAATTCCTGCAAACTAACCCTGAGAAGCTAGACAGGTTGGTAGAGTGTGTGAAGAATAAATCCATCCCTAAAGGAAAAGAGATTATAAAGGTAACTCATGATCCCCCAAGAAACATGCCCATCCCAAACAATCTTGTCATTACTCCTCTTGTTGCCCCTAGGAAAGTAGATCCTTTCTATGTTTCCTTGTTGATAAATGGTCACAAGCTGAGCAACTGCATCATTAATTCTGATGCTTTAGAAAATGTCATGACTACCAAAGTGGTAGAATCTCTTGGTCTCACACTAATCAAAACATTTGGTAGATGCTTCTCCATGGAGAAAAATCAAGTGTTACTACTATGACAAATCAAGGATGCCCCATTTGTATTTACGGCATTCCCAAACAAGAGAATCAAGATGATAGTTCTGGTGGCCAACGTCCCAGCCTCATACGACATTCTACTAGGATGAAATTTTTACAAAGATGTGGGCAGTGAGTTGAGTATGGACCTATTTAAAGCAAGGATCCCTCTCAAAGGCATCATGAAGAGGTTGCTCCCTAAAAAGAAGGCAAAATATGTTGTCACTCAGACATCAGCACCTGAAGCTCAGATTCTATTTGAGTCTTCAAGCAGGGGTAATTACTTCTTGACCATAGAGGGTGTTCATGTTTCTACAAATGAAATTCTTGTAGGTGGCAATCTAAAAATCAATTCAAACAAGACATCAGAAGAATTGGTAGGGTGCAGTACAGATAAAAAAACATCTTCCACTTCTAATGAAGAGAAATCTGATAGAAGATCAATTTTTGATGATGTTTGGATCTTGGAATCTGATGGAAGCAATTCTTCTACCAATGCTAGAGTTAGGACTATGTTGATATCTCCTCAAGGAGATATTTTTCCTTCATGCAAGTTATAGTTTAAAAACACCAACAACACAGCTAAATGTGAATCTTTATTGCTTAGATTGAAGGCTGCTCAAGACCAAGATGTCAAACTCCTTTACACCAAAGGAGATGCTAAGCTGATGGTTTGTTAGGAGTTTGATGCTGACAATCAAAACATGTGCTAGACTGAATAAGAAGAACAATAAGCTATGGTAGTGGATCATACTATTGTACTCTGAAGTTAGCAAAAGGAACTCTTCACCAAGAGAGCAAGGAGTTACAGTTTTTAGATTGAAGATCACATCTTTCCATGGAGCAAGAAAAGAGAGCCAAAAGGAGTGCACAAAAAATGTGATTCCTGGTGGAGAGTTCCATTTTCCCATCATCGATTCTGGGGACAAAATGGTTTCCTATTGGTTTATCAAGATAGAATGCCATTTTCATTATCTCACAATGGGTAGCATCTGAATCACTTAAATTCTTGAAGTATCAGATAAGTTCACCTATACATATGTACATTTGTATAGTCTTTAGTTCTATTTTGTGCTTTTCATTTTCATTTTTTGTAACCTTTATTTTTGGGTAGCATAACTCCATAGCCCAATGGCATACTTCAAGGCACTAGAGATTATGGTTTCTACTCCCCTCAACTGTTCTAAGTTTTTAACTGAAGAAAGTTCTCCAACTAGAGCCAGCTATTGTCCCCTAAAAATATCACTCATTTTTGGGACAACATTTGAAATATTTTGGTCTAATAGACCAAAATCCTCTCTCCCCTTCTCAAAAATTATTTTGGGCATTCAAATTCTCTATTTTTCAAGTTTTACAGACTCAGTTCTATGAACTCTATAGGCTTGAAACTATGGACTCTGTAGGCTAGGTTCTACAGACTCAATTCTATGGACTCTATAGGCTTAAATCTATGGACTCAGTTCTAAAGACTTCATAGGAAGGAATCTATGGACTCATTTCTATGGACTCTATAGGTTCATTTCTATGCGACTCTATAGGAAAGAAACAAGCTCTCAACACTTAGGCAATTTCAAAGGTTGGTTCAACGACTTGGTTTAATAAAAAATTTCCATTGACAAGCTTCTAAGCAAGGATTGAACTATTGAACCATTAAACTATTTAACCTTGAACCATTTTGGTTCAATGGGTTCAATGGGTTCAAAGGTTCAATGTCATCAACAAGAGTTAAGTGCTTCGGTAAAGGTTCAAAGTTTAACTGCTTTAAGGTTCAACGGCTTCAAAACACTTATCAAAGCGAAGAAGGCTTGAACCATTGAACCATTGAACCACTTTGGTTCAAAGGTTCAATGGGTTCAATGGTTCAACAAGTTCAATGACCATATGGTTCAACACATTTGGTTCAAGAGATAAAAAAGACTTAGTCAAATAAAGAGATTGAACTGATTGAACCATTGAACCAAAGTTGGTTCAATCGATCAGTTCAATTAGCAAGTTCAAGGGGTTACCCCAAAGTTAAAGGAAAAAGTGCCCTTACAAAGGGTAGTGAACCAAGCCGAGTGCCCTTGTGGACGGAAATGAACCAAGTTGAGTGCCCTTGTGGAAGGTAATGGGAAAGACACAAAGGAAAATCTTGAAGAAAATCCCACTGAAGGAATTAAAGTTGGAGGCCACCTGAAGGATCCTGAAGGGTAGGTACCCTTATGGGAGGCTCTCTCTATGGAAAGTGAACCACATTTCAAGACCCTAAAGGGCAAGTTACCTCTGGGAAAGATCAAACCTTAAAGTGCAGTGGAAGCTACCACGTGTCCCTTATAAAGTCAAAGTAGAAAGCTACCAAGTGTCATCTATCGGGACTTAGTTTCTAATAAGTTTCAACACTACATAACATGCCACGTGTTCTATTATAGCTTAGAAAAAGCTACCAAGTGTCAACATCCATATTTTATTCCTTCTACTTCTTTGTTTCATAAGCACTATGGTGGGTCTTGAGTGAGTTACTAAATCAAGTGGAGCACAACAAGTGTCTACGTTTGTGTGGATCCAAAAGAGTCCCAAATGTTTCTACAGTGTTTATAAGAGATCAACAGAAGCCACCACATGTAATCTTCCACAAGTCTCTCAAAAGACATCTAAATCCTCTATAAGTTAAGCAGATGTTTCCATGTGTCCTCACCTATTTCATAGTGGAACGTGCCACATGTCACTTGTTAAGATCAGTGGGAAGTGGCTAGAGCAAGTGGGAAAGACATGAAGGAATTACTAAGGAGGATGATGGGCCCATAGCCATAAAATTTAGGGAAACCAACTAGCCATTGGATTTCAAATGATGAAGGACCCAAAGATGTAAAATTTATAGCAATGAAATAACTATTGATTCTTGCAAGCTTAAGCACAGACCCTGTGAACAAATTTAGTGACCAGCCAAAGAGATAGCTCGAGGGCTTAGATCACATAGATAAGCACAAAATACAACAAGGAAATGGGGAAAGATGGAGAAAGATCATAAATATCCATACATGGGATATGTTTCTAGAAGGTAAATCAATCCACCAAGGGGACATCGAAGAGTGCAAAAATTCAATGGCATAACCTATTTTTTTGCATTGAGTAGAGCGAACAGTTATGTACACATCAGGAAACACATTAGGCAGCCCATATTAAAAATTGATGCTCGATTCCATCATAGCCCATGGATAGAATTTAAAATGCATTAAAGGCATTGAATGCATTGTAAGCCATTTTTGTGAAACAAAGCACCCAAGTCTTTCTTACAGCACTATATATTAGAATCTCTCTTATTATTTTAAGGAGATCTCTCTTTGTTATGAGAAACAAAACTCTACCCAAATTGAAATGCATTACTGAGACTTTGAGCTTAGATTGTTGATCATATTTCATTATTTGAATAAGAAAACAAGTGACTTTTTAGACATTGTGTTGGAATAGCTTGGTTGTTGGGGAAATTGTTCTTATGTCTATTTCTTTAATACATTTTTTGTCCATTTAATTAAATAAGAAGAATTATTGAAAGTAATCAAGAAGGTATCCTAAAGCTAATTATGGAGAGACTTTGTGCCCCCATAATTGCCTTTAGTGTGTTTTCTTTTTATTCCTGTGTAAAGGATCTTGGGATGACTTTGTGCCCTCATTATCCTTCATATTCTATTTCTGTGTAAAGGACCTTGGGATGACTTTGTGACCTCATTGTCCTTCGTATCTCACTCTTGGGTAGTCAAGGTGGAGACTTTGTGCTACATCTCAGTCTGTTGGTTACTACGCCTTTCGTTATTAGTTGCTTATCACTACCTAAAATAACTCTTATTTTTTCCTGCAAGATCACTTTTGAAAGAAGAGGAGTGCCTTCAGTATTTTCACCAAGATTTTATCCTCTGTTTATTAACATCATCTCTAAAAAAAGAGAGATGGATGGTTTATCCTACCCCTGATTGTTATTTTCAACTTATATATATATAGTATATATCTCTTGCATATTTATAGGGAACCTCCCCTTAATGAGAGGAGAGATTTGTCCCCTTTTGATGTAGTAAACCTACACATTTGGCTGACCAATTTCCCTATGTTGTGGTTGAAGAGACCTATTTTGCTCATCAGTTAACTGATTGAAAGAATATTCACCCAACACATCTAAATTTAAAATGATGTGAAACTTATTAGTTGGAATATTTATATTATTTAACCCTATTATGATATATTTTCAAAAGGTTTGGTATAAATACAAGTCCAATCCTTCTCATTCCTCATATACAAAATACCAAGAAAAAACATACTAAAGATAAATCAATCAACTATACAAGCACTTTATTCCTCCCTATTTGTCCCTATTTTCATATCAATCATAGTAGTCTTATTAAAAATTTATAGGTATAAAGCATTCAAATAGTATCCAATGAGTGATATTTACCAAATTAAAATATAGATCATTTCATGCATATTCATATAGTATATTACACCCTTTTCCACACACTTTACCATACATAGGAGAGAATTGCATAAGTTTTAGGTCCTCAAAATATTTGATATGTAATAAAAGACCATTAATAGAGGGGTATTTAGGGTAGCTCAACGTCATGATCCAACTAACTCATTTTTTAGCAAACTCATTCCAAGGGCCAATAAGGATGAAGAGTTAAGGTTTGATCAATCAATAAAGAGTGATAAAGTGTATCCAAGATATGAATAAATTAGTATAAAGGTGATATAAAACCCATAAAAATGAATTTTATCACATATAAATCTAGCCATTATTTTGTATTAGAAACTTATGTTAAATTTAGACACTAGCATTGATGATAGTGTCGAGATCTAATGGTAGTTTTTTTTGCCACAAAATTAAAATTTACAAAATATATTGACTAATACAAAACAATTATCCTACATATTATACACATGTTTATAGTCCATATCTGTCTACACATATTAAACCAAATGAGTACCATTATTTATCACTTATTGCAATATTTGTCAGTAGTTATACTTTACTATTTCTATAAATCTCAATTATATAAATTCACAATATTATTTATCTCAATTTTATATTAATTAAACTGTTATATATTGGTTTATCACTTTTTTGTTATAACTATGTCTATATTCTTAACCCTATTCCCCACATCTAAATTTTGGGTTAAACATGATTATAGTCATAATATGCATTACTATCAAACTTTATATATTATATTTTAGACATGCCTACTTCAAATTGGTGGAAGAAGAGAGATGATATTTCATTCAATAAAAAATTTAAACAATATATGAGGAGTTGATGGTAAATTTGAGAATTTCCTCTTTCATGGAGCTTGTTATTGAAGCTTTTGTGTTGGTTGTGAGACGACATTAACTATAATTTTAGCTTCATTATTAACTCTCATTGTATTTTCTATTATAATTTGGCTTGATTTGAAACATAAAATTTTAAGTAGGAGAATTTTAAGTATATTTGAGCTTGTTCAAGGTAAGAAATTTAACCTCATACCCCTTGACTATGTGTCATAGTTCATTGAAATATTTAAACTTATCAAACATAATTGACTCTTACACTTGATATATAAAACATTGAGTGAAGATATATTGAAGCTCATTATCAACCGTTTGATTTATCATTTTTTATAGCCTATTACTATATCTTGGAACATATTCATTAATTATTTCATTAGACCCTTATTTGAGCTTTGTAATTTGATCATATGATGATTTTTGACCAATGTTGATAGAAAAGTGTGTTAAAAATTGATTTTATAATGGATTGAAATCCTTTATTTATTAAATAAGAATATCATAAAACCATATAAGAACATGTTATTTGAGACTTCTTATAAAAATATTAGTCAACAATTTGTGATTATCTACATAGTATAGACAAATAGTATAGAATACACACAAATGTTGTTCAAGATCACATTTTCTTTCATATGAGGGAATATTATGAGTCAAAAATCCAATTGGTAATGGATAATATGAAATTTATGGTTCCATATGGTTATGTATCAAGGGACATGAGTTCATGGAAGGGATAGTATTAGAAACAATTTTCTCAATTTGAGATAGATTAGGTTGTAAGGCAAGAATTATATGCTTAAGATTATTAATTTTAGAGGTGATTGGAGGATTATAAATAGGATGATTATACCTAGCCATGGATATATATTGGAAACTAAGTAATTAGGCCATGGTAGTGGGCCTTGTTTAGTATAGATTCTCTAAAAATTGGCATTGAATTTATGTAAAATCATAATGAATATCATGTTCAAAATTAATATAATATATGACAATGAATTTCATAATGATATTTAACATATGAAAGAAACATTAATTTACTAATTCCATTATGAATAAAGTAAAATAAAAAATCAATGTATAAATGGTAATCTAGGCAAGGGTTTGAATGATTGTGTGGGTTATCAATTATGATATCTCATTTTTAAATTAGTGTCAACCCAATATTTTAGAACACTAACCACATAGGCTAAACCTTGCATGTATCCCACTATCCCATTTTGAATGGTATAGTGAGAGTAACTTCTATTTGAGATACACAATAGACCATATGAATTTCCAATATATCATGAGGTACAAGCAAACTAAAATCTATGTTTAGTGCTATATAATAGCTTGCGTATTTAGGAAACACCCCTCATACCATGGTGTGTATAAAATAGATCATTTTTTAGCTCATAATGACAGTCACTAAGTATTTTTTCAACTTCTAAAAAATAATTGCTTAAAAAAGTAGCAAGAAAATAGTAAATAAAAAATTAAAAAATATAAAAGATTTTTCTGTATAGAGATCAATAAATTTAAATCTAGGTCAAAGTAAAATACTTCAGTATTAGATTTTATCCAATTTGACAAAAAAATTCTTTAATGTGAGATTAAGATCCAAGGTCAAATAATATTGACTCATGGTGTCAAATTTTTATCCAAGGTTTAAGATTATTGTATTTTAGTATCAGAGATTTAATAATTTTGTAAAATCATAAGACAAAAATCAAGTAAACAATTAAAAATGTTCTCAAAAAAATATGATTAGAATGTTTAATGGTTATTTTGATTTACTAATGAAATGATATAAACCACTAAACTATTTAAATACTAATTTATATTATAGAATATGCATGACCTAAATGTAAAATATAGTAAAATAAATAACATGAAATGAACTATAAACATTAATAAATAATGAAATGCACAAACCTAGCTTGGATCTAATTTATTGCTTATTGTGTGGACATTTTGATGATATAAAACTAGCTAGAAAGATCTATGAATTGCATTTCAAATAAAAATATAATTATGTGATTTATAGGGATATGGATTCACTAGGGTGGACAATGGTGCACTATTGATTTATCTATTGATTGTATCCATATCTAGGTTGACTATTCAATTGATTTTTATTCCTGAATGGTTGTGGTTGTCTAAATGATTTTGTTGATAATCTAAGGGTGTTGATGTGGCATAAAAAAGTACCTAAAATAATAAACCCTAGTTATTTCACATAAACCAAATAGAGATCAAATACTGAAATAGTGAATCAAGAAAGGGGAAAAGTTGATTTATCCTTAGAAAATCCCATGTAATCTAAGTGATGCCTACATAACCCAACAGATCCTCAAGAAAATGTAGTTCTTATTCTTAGATTGAGTGTTTGAATATTGATAATTTTTATGGATGCAACTATAAAATTGACATGAATGTTTTATAATTAATTTCATTGATCTAAAATAAAATGATTTCATACTTGACCTATTACGATTAGAATAAATCAGAATTTGATTTGGAAAGGTTAATTCACTTATGTTCATTGTGTGATAGAATTATAAAGTGATTGGTAGATGTGTATTGAATTAAATTGATGTGATTAAATAGAATAATATTTGGAATATTTGTGTTAATAGACATTAAAAAATTTAGAGAGCCTATATGAAATTTATCAAATTCAAAAAATTGCCATTGGATTGTGGGGGACAATGCCACACTAGTGGAAAAGGCTGAGTTGTAGCCCCATATGACTAGTGTGGTCTTATCCTAGAAGAGAAGACACTAATGGGATTAGGTTGACAAAAACCTCCAAGTAGAATAGGCGTGCTTGAATGATTTTTCTAGTAATTTCAAAACTTTAAATGGAATAGTGAAGGTTGTCATAGATATTTCAAGTTAAAATAATGCAAATAGACCAAGTAAGGTATGTATGCCAAGATTAAACATCATCAAGAACTTAATTATAAAATTTTTAATGTCTACAGTAGGTAGTTCTAGACATTTTTTTTATTTTTTCATATTTTTCCTAATTTATCTATTGGACTCTATAGTGTTATTCTTGTTCATTCTAGTATTTTTAAAATCAGGCTAGCTTCTCCTATTACACTTGGGTTTTTCATTAATTTTAGTATCAATTTCAATTATTTATATTTTATTCATAAAATTATTATATTTTTTCCTTATTTTAGTTTTTATTTTCATATATCATTATTATCATTCAATTTTACTTCCTCTGGCTTGGTGCGATTTTATTTACCTTTGAAAATGTTAGCCTCTTTTGGTTGTTATGGCCATTGGTGGGTTTTATCCTTCAATCTAATTCGAATATTTATATTTTTCCCTTTCCTTGCTCTCTTTTAGTGTTGCATCACACTCTTTCAACCTTTTGTAATTTGGTTCTAATTATTTGTAAAATTAATGTTCTTCTTATTTATTCTCTATATGTATAGGTTTTTTAATCCTTCAGTACCTTCTCATGGGTTTAAGAGTGCATGGTATAATTTTTATGTGTTTGGCCCCTTTCTATGGAGGTCCACCTATTATATCATCAATTTTTGTGCCAATTTTCATGTAAAATTGTGTAACCTTGGGGAAAGTTAATGAATCATGGGTTACTTTATTGTGACAAAATCCACATTCCACCTATAGTTTTTATATACAATTCATATTTTTTTCTAGGATTACCACACATATAATAAGTGAGAGGTAACCATCTTCATTATAGCCTCTTCCTCCTTGATAAACCTTATGTATCTTCTGATAAATCCATTGAATTATCTGTTTATTCTTGATATCCTCTTTGATCATCTACCCTATATCCTCCTTAAAATTTATTGTAATACGTATTTTTCTCAACATGAGATGACACTGTGAGATATGGGTGTGGGATTTTGTATGTAATATATGGTTTGAATCTCAAAGATAATAGTGGATGCAGCATGATTTTAAACATGTGGTGGCATATATTATGACTCAACCACTCTTCCTCTCATTCCCTTAAGAATTTCCATTGCATCATGTCCTAGGCATGTATGGATAAAGTGACTGAATGAGCCTCAACTAGTATAATAAATTATTAATTAGATAGGATTTAAAATTATATCAAGTTAAAAATATTACTAGGGTATTATTAATATGTCCTACATATGCCATAATATACGATTTTGTTTGGTAAATCAACCATTTGTTTTTTTGGGGGGTGTCATACCCACTACGGTTGGCTTTATCATTAGTTTCCTATAAACCATATATACATGTGGATGTTATATTATTGAGTGTCCTTATATGAAAAATATGATGCATCAAGGTTTGAAGTTTTGATCTACTAAGGTTTCCTCTATGAATTTCATTAAGTCAGGCCTTGATTTTCTATCATTCTAGCTTATTTCATACCATGGCCCTTCTTAGGTTACTTATGGAACTTACATTTATTTCCTTTTAGGATTTCTCACCTTCAGGCAAGGCCAAACTATTTAATGACTTCTCTTCATTATCTCCTAGTTATTTTAATTTTAGAGAAGAATGGAAAAGTATTAGTTAATACCCCCTATAAGAACCCAAGTAAGTTTGTCTTGAAGGTATACCATGAGTTAACTCTTTGAAACTTGATGTTATTTTTCCCATTCTAGAATTTAACTCTATTTGTCAATGGTTAGAATAGTTCTATTTGATAGGATATTTTTTGGGTTTAACTCCCTCTAAAAGTATGCTTAAGTCCTAGGTTCAATCCCACTAGATAGCTCATGGCATAAATCTTGAAGCATCTCAAATATGACCAAGGATTTTTTTTTGTTCTATTTTGATGACCCTTCCCATGCAGGAGGTATCCTCTATAGGTTAACCACATGATATGTTAGGAACTCACTCATAGTTATCTCCCCCTTGACATAAAACTTTATTTTCTTGGAGCACACTTCTCTCAAGGTCCCCGTTTGGGTTGAATTTTCAAGTCTCCTACTCCCCTTTTAGCATTTTATTCACTAGATAGATTCCTTCATAGGTTGGGTTGTCTACCATGAGAAAAATAGGTTCTACTCTACTAGACTATAGAATTAGGTTTGTGTAAAAGTAGACATTTCCTAGGACCTCAAGGAATTTATAAAAATTTAAGTTGGGGATGTGAGACACTCTCAGCATGTCCTATATATCAACTTGATAAACACCTATTTTTGTTTCTAAGCCACTAACCATAAGATTTAGGACTATCCCCTTTAGTTAGCCTATAATAATGTACCCAATTTCTCATCCTCTCCTCTTAATCCCTCTCCAAAAACTAGGAAAAATCTAGTTAAGGATGGTTGGACTATGTTAAGAAAGAAGAATATACACACTAAATAAGTGAGCTCAAGCGTAGGAAATTATAAAGGTGGAAAGTTTTCAATAAGTAGTGGCCCATAGGACCAGGCTCCTATTGAGAAAGAGCCTTCATAGGATACACACCTAAAAATAATAGAAAAACCCAAGGTCTTAAACACCCCTCTTTTTACCAATGTTTTATCCCAGGGTCTTGAGGCTCCTTTGCCCAGTTATTCTAGTTTTTTAGACTCATAGCCAACCACCCTTCCACTTCTTACTCAGTGGGATACATCCAAACATTATCATATCCCTCCTAGGAGGTATGAAGAGTTAGAGGAAGGAGAGTATCAAGTTGATCTTGTTGTGAGGAAATAATTTGATGATTTTTTAAATGCTAATAATGGGCATTTTTTTATTGAACTGATATGATGCCTTAGAAAGATTAGACTATGTAGATATGTCTCTTGACACCTGTCATCTATGAATTAATATTCATGGAATGTTTGGAGTCTTAAAAACCTAAAATGCAAGTTTTTTGTGCATGATTATAGAAGGAAGTTTCCCAAGATGGACATTCTTTGTCTACAAGAAGTAAAGGTGGCATATTTTTATTGATGGTGGTTAGTAACTCTATCTAGAATGATAGTATTATATTTCATAGTAATCATGAAGTAGAATGTGGAGGGGTGATCATGTTTATTTCTCTAAGGTGGTATCTGTACTTAGTGCAATATGGCATAGACCCCACCAGCTCATTAGTTTAGACCCTTTTAGCATTGAAAATCATTCCTTTGGATTTATTAATATTTATGCCTCAAATGATGCCATTGAGCATACCCATTTATGGATGATTTGCACAGGGTAGTATATCATATGGTAAATGATAAAGCTCTAATAATTGATGGTTTCCCCTATGAATTCTATAAAACCCTTTGGGATAAGAGGTCTTTCACACACATTCTCTAGGGAAGAATATAACTAAAGGAAACATTAAATTCATACCTAAGCAAGGGGATCCTGAATAGATCTATAATTTATAGTCAATCACCCTCCTAAATGTTTCCTATAAAATCATTGCTAAAACTTTCTCTTTGGTTACATAATCTATTATTACACATCATTTTCCTTGAGCAAATAGGATTCATTGGAATTAGATATATATTAGACAATATCATTATGGTTTAGGAAGGAATGGACTTGGATATAAGGTTTAAGCAACAAGATATGGTAATTAAAATTGTATTTGAAAATATTATGACTATATTGAGTGGCCTTTCATCTTATCCATGCTTAAAGCCCAAGGCTTTGGGCCCAATTTCATTCAAACCATATAAATTCTTTTATTAGATGCCTAAATCATCTTCTCCAATAATGAAGTCACTTATGAGCAATTTAATTTATTTTGATCCATTTGCCCAGGATACCCTTTGCCACCCACCTTGTATGTGCTTACAATTAAGGGTTTTATATATCTTCTTATCAATTCCTAAGATAGGGGCCTTATTAAATTAATCTAACTTACTCTAGATAAATAATACCCTCACAAAGATATATAATTATTGAATGGTCACTTTACAAATGATTCTTTCCTTACTCTTATTGAAGATGAATACAATGTTGATAATGCCTTACATTGTCTCACCACCTTCTGCCTTGCCTCTGGCTCAAGCATCCAATGACAAAAAACTCATTTATACAAGAAATATACCTCCCCCAATCAGTTTAGGCTACCAAATATGGATGGCCTATATCTAACATGATGAAATATTCAAGTTTATTGGCATCCCTTTTGCTTTTTATGCCTCTCCACCTCTGTTGTGGCAATATGTTATTAACAAAGTTGCTAAAAAGATGGAATATTAGGTGACTAAGTTTATATTTATTAGGTAATTTTTAAATATTCTTGAAATTTCTTGTGACCACCCATGTTTACTACTCTTCATGTTGGGTGCCTTCAAAGAATTCTTACCAAAAACTTGAAAAACTTCTCATGGATTTTCTTTGGGCCAATTATTCTCATGGACATGGATTCCATATGGTGGCTTAGGTATAATTATACTTCACGTGGGATGCCAAAGATATGGGCCTCATGTGGCTCATCAAGGAAATATTGTATGTGCCAAATGGATTATGTAGGCCATTGAAGACAAGGAAGCTTGGAAGGTGTTATTTAGACACTATATCTATTCAAGCTTGCCTAAAGGCAAGAAAGCCTAGAAAGGGCTATATTTATATAATTTATTTATCATAAAATCCCCCATTAAAATTTTAGTGTCCTTTGTGGCAAAAAGCATCTAGAAATAATGGGAAAAGATCAAACCATGGCTTCTCTAGAATGGCTCAGGGTTCTGAGATGGGTTTTCTATTAACTCACACTCGCTATGGTGGTCACCTATTATCAATTTCAAAAAAGTCCCTCTAGGAAAGGTTCTTTAGATCAATGATCTAAATTTATTTCATAAAGGAATTCATACTATCTAATATATTTGTTGTAAGTAGTCTCACTCTTGGATATCTTGGGAAGAGGTGAAATTAAAATTTTGATTAGCCAATGCTTCATAGAATATCTTTCACTCTGCTCATCCTTCTTGGAAGGACTGGAGTGGTATGTTGAAACTTCATTTCATAATTACACCCCCTATCTTGGCTATGGATGGCTTACTCCCTACATGCCTATTTTGGATAAGCTTAACACCCATTAGGTTTTGCATTCCTCTATTCATACTTGGTACTTCCAATTTTAAATTATTTAAGAGGATTGATTGGAGCCTAAGATAGCTCATTTTTCTTGGTGTATCATATATAATGGATTACCTATTAGCAAAAGGCTTGTACACTTAGGAATTTCCCTTCCCACTTGCCCTTTCTATGGCCAAATAGAAATTCTCCCTCATATTTTTTGATACTAGTCCATAGCTCAAAGGGTTTGGACATGGATTCTTGACCTCTTCAATCCTTTCCAACCTAAATTATTTCATTGGTAGCATATCCTTCTTGTAGATAAACCCACCTCACTTTTTAAATATACCCAAGTCTGGCATACTTTTAGATTGGAGATTCTATTTTAGTTATGAAAAGAAAGAAATAATGTAGTAATTAACAATGTTTCTTTAGATTATAATTTTTCTACTCTGAACAAGTCCTCTATTATTTCCAATGTTCTTTTGTAGATACAAGTACAAGGAAATAAATTTTCCATGGATCTTGGCCATCTCTAAGACCTTCTGACTCATTGGGGAGATGATCCTTATGGTATGGCATGGGTTCCTCTATCTTATACTAGGGAGCATAAAATTAATGATAAAATTACTTACCACCTCAAGGTGGGCACTAACATAACTGATCTCAATACTAACCTCATAGTGGTAGCCTATATCATCACATAACCCATCCTAGGTAGCATCAAGGGAGACAACCTCTACCTCTTCCCCCTACTGATTAGGATGGTTGGGATGATCCTCCTCCTCTGCATCTAGATGCTTGGGGGTCACCACCTAGATATTAGTTAGACATGTTGGAAAGTTTCCCAAGCTATCTCTCATAATTTCTCCTACTCAGACATAAGAAGATGATAAGTACACTACTCAAGCTTCTAGTTGGGAGACAATTCTAGATTGTAATGACTTTCCAAGCTTAGATTAGGGTGATAATGATATGTATCCTCCACCTTCTGACCTTACTCTAGTAGCTAAATATTCTCTCTTATTATGTTCTAATGATGTGTTCCTAGGAAAGGCCTAGTGTTGTTTTTGCTTTTGTTTTTTTTTTTTAATTCTTAGGCTTGGCCTAGTCTAATGTTGAGGCATGCTTCTATACTACCTATGTTTTTTATGAATTATTTGTATAGTTATTTTGTTAATATATATATAGATATATTTCATTAAAAAAAAATGATGCACTAAATCATTAGCCTTGTGATACCTCCTCTTAGTTTGGACTACATGCATGCATCTCATTTCATTTCTATTTTTTAATTGAGCCTCAGTTATGCCAACTCTTATTTCATCTTTGGCACTTCTCTTTTTAATTTCAAATCAAAATATTTTCTTAATGATTGCACCTCTAATTTTG
>JARHVA010000742.1:2562500-2717500 GCA_037957365.1 Torreya grandis | reverse complement strand
ATCTTAACACATTATGGATGCAAAAGGATTATAATGTGGCTCTTAAATATAAAACAAATTATAAATACAATAAAAAGAACCAATATAAAACCAAGATTTTCAAGTTGAACTGATGCCATGATTTGATTATTTATAATAAGACAAAATATTTTCTCAACGCACATTATGACATTTACATGATGTGTGGATAAAAGTATTGTTGATTATGCCATATCATCTATCCCTTTGTTGAATACAATTGATAGCATTGAAATAATTGAGGATAATATGCATAAATTTGATCATCATTATATAAGGGTAACTTAAATATTGATATTTACCATGGTGAAAGTACCATAAAGTTTATTTAAAACTAATTTATATTTTAAAATATATAATCTTACAAAAAATTGGTGATCTTACAAAATTTCCACCTACAATTTAGAAGATGACACAATATGTATTTTGTTTCAGATGCTAAGAGTTTAGAAGGGTAATTACTCTAACTAAGGATTTAGAGGAGTTATATATGTATGTGGAATAAATATGAACTATATTTAATATAAATAAAATAATATAATTATAACTAAAAATTAATTTAATTTGTGTGTTCTATTATTAGCATCAATCCATATAAATCCTTGTTACAATATCATCTCAAGAAAATGATAGAAAGGAAACACACACAAAATAGGCCATTTTTTTGAATGTATAATGCACATCATACATAGTTGCATTTCCCATTATCTAGTAAAAATGTGACATGAGATTCATAGTGCATCCTAAAAAATTCACATGCCTAAACAACATGGATTAGAATGTGAAAGTGGTCGCACTATCACTACACAACCATGTTGACCCCACTTACTCTAATCAACAGAAGAACCTACAAATTTCTAAGCTAACCTAGTAATTCCCATCGATCCAAGGCCCAAAAATAATCTTTTATTAATTTTATGTGGGTTTGAATAACCACTAACTTGTTCTATATTATCTAACTCTTCATGGTGCTTAAAAGTCTCTCTAGGAGAATCTGACCAATCACAAGGCTCAGTTTGCACTTAACTCATAATTAAAAATAAAATCTAAACTTAAGTAAAATTAAAATAATTATATCAAATGAATATCATATACTCCCCATATGAACTCAAAATGAGTAAAAAATATCCCAAATAATTCCCTTGAGGATGAAGTAATCCATCTCAACCATTGGATTGATTCAACCTCAATCATCAAATTTGGTCAAAGTAAAATGTGATAAAAATAGACCTATGAAGGCTATAAGGTATCCAAATCAGTCATTGAGTTGCGAATACATATTTTTTAAGGAGGGAGGAGGTATTTGAGGATGAATTTTCCCATATTCATCCTTCCTCTCCTTCCTCAACCCTGGATGACTGCCATTAATAAAGTCTTTAATATTTTGGTAAAAACTATGTCATTCAATTTTAATTTTATGAAATTATGAAAATATGAAGAATCCTATTTTTTAAGAACCAATTTCAATGGAAATATCATAGGAAGTCTCAATCTCCCATGGTTTGTAAACAAGTCTCATGAGCTTTAAGCTCCACCACAACCATTAATGGCTGCCACTAGGTTCAATGTGAAATTTTAGAAAAAAATTGGCTTTATATTTTTAATTTTATCTTATACCAAAGGAGACATAAAAATAATAGGTACCTCATTTCATTCATCTTGTTTTGGGGATTCTAGAATCCCATGATAGCCTATAAGATGAAAAAGGCCTACCAAGGAAAAAACATGCACAAGGTGAAAATTGTGAGGTTTCAATTTTTGAAACGTATTCCATGTAAAAGGGGGAAACAAAATTTGATAGGTTTTATTTTGGGTTCCCCCTACTTAGAGCCACTATGTAGACATAATCATGGGAATAAAACATGTAAATTAATTTCAAAGGGTCTAATAACACATCTCTATGATAAAGGGGTTATTTATGGAAAAATAAATCATTCCAGACTTCAAAATTTACTTCATGTAAAACGAAATATAAAATTTATGGGGTTCCCTTTTTGGATCACCCCACCTCTGGGTATACAAGTATTCGTAAATGAATTCACAATATAAGTATCTAAATAAAATTATTTATGGTTTTAAATGAATACAAGAGTAGGTTAAATTTTAGGAAAATGTATGTTTAATACTAATATTTATTTTATAATACAAGGAATTTTATTTAATATGATAACCTATGCTTAACTATTGTATTCAACCTTGTCTGACCACAATGAAGCTTGAAATCCATGATTATGGTTTTAACCTGCATGGTTTTAAATCTATGTGGTCCATAACCACTTTGACTTTACCATTCACAAGTTACCCAAAGAGATAATTGTAACACTTTCCACTATACCTTAAGGGTGTTATTCCCTTTATGAAGTCACATGAGTTCCATATAACTTATTTTAAACACCTAACCTACAAGACAAGGACAATTCCCTTCCAAAGGGTTTGTCAAAAAAGTAAATTACCCTGTAGAGTTCAAATTTTCAAAAAAATCATGTTGGGAGATCCAACAAACTTAAAATTATGAAACAAATTCCATTGCATCCATACTTTTACCAATTTTATTTTAAAATTATTTTTGAAACCTATATTCCTCATTTTACATGCTCAAAATTTTCATTGAGTTGGGTTTATTTACAAAGGGTTATAAATAGATTTAGTGTAAAAAAATTAAAATTCATATAAAATCACCACTAACACCAAAAATTATGCCATAAATTTAATTAATTACCTAATTATCCCTATTTAATAGTACAATAAAAATTTAGATAAATTATAATGATTTCAAGTGTATAAAAACTATATGACTGTATCTAACCTTCCTTGACTTCACACAGATCAATGAATTTCATAATTTTAGGAAAAATAAAACTTTTATTTTTAGTCAAAAGTAAAAACAAAGAAAATATAAGTCAAATACATAATATATAATGTGAAAATGAGAAAAACTTAATCATTTACATTACATCCCTAATCCAATACACTTCATGGGAAGACTATACAAGTGATAAGGAATATAATGCTATGATAATGAATATTAAAATTTTACTTTTAATAAATATATATTTTTTACTAAATTAATAACACTAAAATGAATCTCAAATATCCAATATAATTTCTTTACAAATTTATACATTTTTTTCATAATTTAATCTTCAAATTAAATCCATTCATAATCACAATGCCAATCGAAGGAGGTGTTCCCCTCCCGTACTTTTTCCATCATCAAGAATTTGTTCCATCATCAAGAAGTTTCCCTAAGAAACCCTAAGCATAATATTCCCATATTTGAGCATCATCACATCATTTTTTAAGTTGTAAAATTTTCTAGAAGTGAGGTTTGGATGGAACAAGATTAGTTAAGGAATGATCATTAGGAAATACATCTAGGAGGCTATAAGTTCAACTACACAAAATAGGCTTCCATATCCAAAACCATCATACAAGGAAATAAAAGTACAATATCAAACACAAATGATAATAAGAAACCATAACATGTTTCCAAAAACAAAAGGGCCCATTAAAGGAGAAAAATAACATGTGGATGAATCACCCCTATTCTACCTGTATCTTGGCTATGGAAGGGCATACACACCTTCCACCATGCCAAATAACCATGTAGAAGGCCCTTTAGAACTATAGTTCCATAAACCAAATATCAATACACAAAAAAAACACCACATAGGATGGCATTATGAGGTCAAATTTCTTCTACCAATATATAGAATCAAATTATGTAGGAGAGCACCAATAATTTGGCCCACTTTCCAGTATCAATATGTGAGAGTGTAGAAAAAGAATGAAAATTCACATAAATTTTGGAAGCATAACTTTTCCATTTTAAGAAAACAAAATTTCATAATAAAATCAACATTTTAGCATGGATATTACATCTTGAAGCCAAAATTCTTCCCATCACTTGGCTCATGGTCAAAAAGACTTCCCTCTCCATAACTCCACTTATAAGCCCATATGGACAAGTAAATAAGTCCATAGATCATAAATTAACCCATGAACCCATGCCATAAATGGAACATGGTATGCCTTAAATTTCCTCTTTGGTTCCTTGAAAGTCTCTACAACCTTCCTATTGGTATGAGGGCATTAAAATTAACCCAAAGTATCTAAAAAATACTTTATGCCACTCTAAAAATTTAACTCTTCTAATACATCCAGGTTTTGATTCAAAGGAGGTCACTTAAGTGGTTTAAAATTTTAATTATGAATAAAAAATTTAAAATCAAACTCCTAACGTTAATAATGAAAGGTGTGAATAGTATCTAATGAGGTGAACAATGTTAAATGGGGTAAGAATGTCTACACTTCTGACTATGTCCAAAAAATAAACAAGGAGTAGTTTGGGTTACAGTATGGTCAATTAAACATGCCACCAATATAAATTTGATGTTATTATTCCATATGTAGTCCTAGTTACCCTGTTAGCCTACCCTATCATTTGAAAAACATTGTACACATAAAATTCCCTACCCTAGATAGTCGAAGCTATAAAATATAAATAATCTCAATCCATAAAAAATGCACAAGACATATCCAATGCATGACATATCCATGGTAATAAAATAATACCAACCATCTAAACATATGTATAATCAAATACATGTTTATGAATAATATCTCTTGTAGTATGGAATCAATACTCATCAATATGGATAACTAAAATAACATAAGTAAAATAACATCACAATATATATATATATATATATATATATATATATATATATATATATATATATATATATATATATATATATATATGTTTAGATATATATTTTATTACATGTGATGATGTTTATTTGCTTATGCATTAATAGTTATTTTCTCAGTTATAAGGATTCAATAACATTTCATGTCTCAAAAACACATAAAACACATCTCAATAGGATGTGTTTACAAAAAAGCATTTATAAAGTAAGTACTATGATAATAAGGGTCTAACATATGAAATTTTAAATTTATATTCTGTTATATGTTACCTAAATTCAAAAGATAAAAGTTTTGAAGATACATATTCAAAAACTACCTTATCTCAACTAACACTTATTTATCACCATAATTCATTCACATAGATATGTGAAATCCAAATAATAGAGACATATAAAGTATTCATATACTCACTTATAATGTAACTAAACATAATACAAATATGAAAAATAACATCCTGAATATGGAGATATATATTAAATTAAATTATACTATCTAGGGACAGACATACACAATAAAACATAGTGATCTTCTTTCTATCTATTCTTACTAAACTTATAATAATCAACAAAATTATTGATTTGAAACTATAAATTATTTATAAAATATACACTAATCTTTTCCTTATTTAATATTATTATTCTATTTATTCTTAAGAATTTTTCAACATTCCTTTTGTCTTATCCATTTACATCATTGGCTATAAAATATACACATGTCAAACTAGAACTATGCAAAAATTCTTGGGAATCCCTATTCTTAATCCACTGACAATTTCTTGAACTTAAATAGTTTTATTTTCTTGAGATAAATTTTTATGTTAAACTTATTTTAACCTTATTCCTATTTTACCATTAGTTGATCTCCATAGAACATTTATTATTCACCTTGTTTTGAATATTTGTTCATACTTTTAAAAGAAGTGTCATTTTATAGTTTTCACTTCCTATCCACTACTTAGTTTCCTTCTGGGGTTTTCAACTAATCAACATACCAACCTATTACACTCTATGGCTTTTCAATAGGTTGGCATAACCAATAGACTACCATTTATAATTTTCAACTTTCCTAGCCCCACTCATAAAGACTTTGCCAAAATTTGCACTAACCTAATATTGATCAAAATTGTAAAGTCCTTGAATACCTTACTATGGTGGTTATGGTGGTCGAGCTAATGGCTGACTCGCTTCTATATATCTATGATGTGTAAGGGTAAATTTCATGTGTAATATTTTCCATTCAACTAAAAATATGTTTTTTTTCCTTTGAAAATGGATAATTAGGTCAACATATGCATTGGTCTGTTAGCTAAAATTTTATTCCATATTATTAATTCTTACTTATAATCACTTGATAAGATATGTTCCCACCTATTTCCTATCATGGTTTATCCATAATAACCATGCATTTATAGGTCCCAATTTCTTTGAAATTATACAAAACATGTGTTATCTATTTTTAATAGCCATATATATATATATATATATATATATATATATATATATATATATATATATATATATATATATATATATATATATATATATATATATATATATATATATATATATATATATATATATATATATATATATAATGATTATATTTTATATTATAAGAGAGTTATTTTAAACTATAAAATTAATTTAATGGGGATGCCATTTAAATGAAAATCCCCAAATATTATTTCTTTAAAAATAATATTAGAATAAAATAAAATTTAAATTAATCACTGACTCATTTGAAATGAGTCAACTCCATCCAAAGAGTTTAGGGTCAAGTTCCCACCATTAGATCATATAGATACCTAAATCTAGTCATAGGTACTTGATAATGTTAATTATTAACATATCCTAAACCACTTGAATTATGCCTAAACAAATGAATATTTTTCAAAATTCATATATCCATTTATCCATATGTAGGCTCGACCCCTTATTTTTCCATCACTACTACTTAGAATATCTCAAAGTGTCTTATATCATCTCTCAAATTATTCCAACTTAGTACAACTGTATTTGTTTTTATGGGACATTTATGGTCTAGGATGAAGGTTTTGAATGTATGGAGGGATTGAAAATCATCTCTTAATTAATCTAAAACTGAAACTAGTATGAACTAATATGTCCCATAATTACTAGGTGTTAATCTAGCAGTGTTGTAAACGAGATTGTCAACCCAAAATTATAAAAAAATAACTTACAAATTGAAAACACGTGCTAAATGGTATTAATTTGTATAGACATGAAATAAAGTTATATCTTAAATATGAAAAAAGGTTTCCCAATATGAATAATGTGCCACACTCTATTGTGGACAAATATTATTATAATAAAATAGCTAAAACAAGTCTAATATAATATAACTTGCATGATAAGTTATTTCAAGAAAAGCATAAATTAAAAAACTAAATAAATAAATTTACTTGATAAATAAGTAATTTATAATTATACTTATTAAAATATATTTTAAGAAAACTGAAAGTATTATTCGATCAAAAATAATGGAGGAATAATATATATTTTTATTTAATATAAAACATATTAATTTTGTACATCAAGTAATATTTAAAAATCTTAGAGAAGGAGGAAGTTAGTTAAAAAACTAACCAACAGGTAAAACAACCTAAACATAACTAACTAATAACAAAAATAAAACATTACATAATTACTTTGGATTATAGATGACCCAACAAAATCCTCCTTGATCCAAATGGGTATATAAGAAAAAGACTAGAGAAATGACTCTGAAGTCATCAAAGAAAATTTGAAGCAACAACAACTAGTGTATTATACATCTTAATACTAACCAAAATCAATGTCACTCTATACAGAAGCCCACCCTACCAATTGTGACATAAAAGGCTAATGAACATGATCAAGTCTTGATCATTATACTATGCTATATTAGAACATGATCAAGTCCTATCCAACTACAACAGTCCACATAAGGCTCAATCCAAAATCCCATCAAAATGACTAACCCATACTCTATATGGCACATATTCTTTATGCCCAATAAATGATGATGACCTTTGCTTAACACTTTTAGTGCTAGAAGCCACTATGAACTTGTAATGTCATTGATGACTAATCTAAGACAAACTATATATTATATCTTCTCCCCCTATTAGGTGATAAGTGAGAATTTATGCAATGAGAAAAAAAATAAGAAACACTATCTACTCCATGTCATGAATATTAGATATAGAAAGATAAAAATGAAAATAAAAGCAAGAACACAAGCCAAAATTGTCTTTCAAGCATTAAACCCAAACTTTGAGTGAATATCTAATTAGGAAAGGGTAATAGTCCTCTAGCCTCCAAAGGATCCTCCAATATCTAGTTTGACACTTACACTCTACCAATTCAAAGGAATTTTATGGACTTGTAAAGGATGTTATTGTCTCTAAAATCATAATCATGAGGATTCATAAAAATTATTATTTTGAAGGTGTCAATTTCTACTAAAAATGCACCTTTATACATCATTGAATAGATTTGTCACAAAAAACATATATAAAAGATTCAAAACACAAAATAAACCATTATGTTCTATTCATAATGTCAAAAAACCTATGGTTTGACTAGTCACACAACCACCTTTTGACAAAATATTGACTTGTCAAAAAAAATGTCACAATACAAGCTATTCAATGACAAAGGCAACAAAATTACAAACAAAATGAAAGCTTTATATGTTTTAAATATTAGCCTCTCCTATTGAAATATACTAATAAAATAATTTCAACCAATTCCTCTTCAAGTTATTTTGGAGTATAAAGGGAAGCTATTACATATATTCTTGGTTTTGTAAAATAAAAAATAAATACATGTACAGTAATGTTTTCTCTTTACATGTGAAATTAATTCATCCTATTTTCACTTGCATGTGAAAAATATAAATTTCCTTTATTCCTTGTGGGATCTAGTTGGATAAAGTGATTAAAAATAATGGAAATAAATATGTCAAACCTCACCTTTGTCCTGGGAAAATGCTTGCCAAATTTTTACTACTTGTTTACCTAGATTTATTCCTCTATCATCTGCACCAAGATTGATCTAGTACACCATTTTTTGTTGGGATCGTATTAATACATTATATTCATTGTTTTTAAATCTCTTCACCATGTCATTTTTTTGGTATATCTAGTTCATTATCTCCTCACCTAAATCACATCAATGTAGATCTTCACAATTTTTGTCGCTTTTAGAATCAATAAAGACATGAAAAATAAGAATCAAATCATGATTCTATTCTCTAAGATATATAAATATCATGATTGTATAATTTTTATGATGAATGAACAACTTTTTACTATTATAACTCTCTTATTTTTATCTCATAAGCCTATTATACATTAGCAGTTTGAATCCCTTTAGCTCTATTTCTATGCGATTCAAAAAAAGATGACCCATTTTTTTGTCACCAAAGCATTCAAAGGACATTTAAAGTGCATATTTAACACATATTTTTTATTAAATTCACTCAAATCCAAGTCCTTCATATATGTCATACATATTTTTATGTTGAGTAGTCAACAAAATCAAAATTTAATTATTTAGACTTCAAAAAGATTCAGTCAGGGTCTTCAAATCTTCAATCCTCCACTTAAAAAAGCACATGATTTTAAAATATTAATTCCCTATTGAGAAAACAAGGCTCTGATACCAATTTTTGATTAAAAATAATGGAGGAATAATATATATTTTTATTTAATGCAAAGCATATTATTTTTGTACATCAAGTAAGCTTTAAAAAACTTACAGAAGGAAGAAGTTGGCTACAAAACCAACCAATGGGTAAAAAAACATGAATAAAAATAAATAATAACAAAAATAAAACATTAAATAATTACCTTTGATCATAAATGAACGAACAATCATATTAAATAAAACAAGATTTACTTACATTTAAGACAAGGTTAACATGCAAGAAGCCTTTCTCAACTAGTTAAACTATGCAAATAACTCAACTATGGCACCCAAAATTCCATATAAAATATGAATTGACTTAAATACACTTTAATTTTATTTGGTTTCCTATATCTTGGTAACTAATTTGAGTACTCATACAGTAAACTGGACTTAACTAATAGTTCTATCTTATTTTTAATAAAATTTTGGGAAGTGTTTGAAGTTGACAAAAAAATTAATCTAGAACACAACTAAATTAAATAACCATATTAAGAAAATTTTAAAAAAAAAAAAAAAAATCTAATATGAATAATTAAATTCTTATATTTAAATCATATTCAATATAAGTAAACAAGTCTATTGCCATAAACATATCCACCTAGTGCAGCATCATCCTTATGCCATTTAATGACTAGTTTCCCATTTAAAAATATTCATTTGGGTATTCCCACATATTTTTCAATGTAAGATATAATTAATTTGTATCAAAGTTTATTTTACTTTATAAGCAGCTCAAAATCCCATTTCAATGGGACTTACATTCTATTTGGAACTTATCTTTTACAATTATGCACACTGAGGAAAACTACTATTTTCTTCAAAAATTCAATATCAATCAATAGGATTAGTCTTATATCAAGTCTTAATAACCTAAAATCAAGTAAAATCTAACATTTTCAAGTATCTAATCCAAATTTATACCTAAAAACATATAGTCAAGGAGTAAAATTACATAATCACTCTAAGCGGGATAACTACACATGGCTTGATTCGCTCATTAGAGTATTTATATATGTATAAAATGTTTAATCATCAAGGGAGTGATTGGATATATCTTATACCATTATATTTCTCCTCTCATTTTTACAGTTTCAATCTATCAAATTTACCCCTAAGGTTTCTAAATCAAACATAAGGAAAATAATGATTTATGCATGACATGCACATGATTTAAATATCTCATCCTTATCAAAAGATAGTCATAGGTGTAAAAATAGTTACCTATTTTTCATAATGAATGTAGACAAGTCCATAGTAAATGAATGTGATCAACTTATGTTATTGTCTAGGGAATGTAGACATGTCTAGAAGCATCTACATATTTTGTTCCTAATTTAAGTTATCACAGTCTTATTTTCTCCTAATTTTCACTTTCAGACATCAAATAAAATCAACCATAAATTAGTAAATATATGTATTTTTTATTTGGTTTTACTTACTATCTTCAACCTATGCCACTTATCAATTTAAAATTCATTCAATTCTACATATTCTAAATTACATTCAGAATTATGCTTTAAGAATGATATATCATAGTCTAGATAGATATATCAAGTTATATACATATAAAATATCATTTTTTAAATTAAAAATAGGGTAAAAAAACCCATAGAGTTTCAATAATTTTATTTTATGATTTTTGTTCTGGGGTTTCATATTTTTCTAATTTTCCTCGTATAAAAATCTTGTCTTCTAATCTAGATTTCCATTTCAATTTCTTGTTCTTGTTATTTTTCACTTTTTTATAACTATGTTCCATTAGTTTTAAAACTTGTGGAAGCTATCATTATAAAAAGAATTGGCCTTCAATTTTACATGAGGCATCATGTGAGGGGTTATGCTCTAATATTCAAGCCATTATGTAATACTAAATATACACTTTTTTTACCACATACCTCATTGTATATTAGAAACATAGTTTTTTTCACTTTTAGTCATAAGAATCCTTTTAGTCATTTGGGTTTTTAGTACACCATTAATTTTTTATCCATAATAATTTACCCTCAATATACTCTAGATACAAGATAGTGTGGCTACATTATGGTGGAATCCTCTATAGTTGGTTCTCTTTGGACCTTATTCATTATTTATGATTCGGATTAATAAATCTGAGAACCTACAAGTCAAACTCACCTTGCCTAGTTACACCTCTAATCCCATTTACAAATTTAAATTTTAAAAATAAAATAAGGGATATACTGAATGAATCATGTTTCTATATTTTGATTCATATATTTCCATTAATAAAATTCAAAAATCATAAAAGGCTAAAATGAATAATTTGCAATCTCAAAACTTACTCAACTCACAATGTTTCAATAATGACCCTAGGATATAATCCTTGTTTTTACAAATATTTTTAAAATAAAGTATGAGTTGGGAACAAGAAAATTTATACATTTGGAATGTTATAATTCATATTATGTACCTTATTGATAGAATTATCATGATTGTTGGAACTGATAAAGCTAATATAAAATAATTAAATGAAATTAATGAAAAAGAATTCATGGAATATCTTCAATCCAATTCAAAAAATGGATGGATTATTATACATTGAAAGAGATTAAAAAAATAAACTATCCCAAGCTTCTACATCAGGAGAACAATTAGATCCCTACCAGTCAATATTCCACTTCAGGCGTTCCAATTTATACTATTAATTATCTTCATATTGTTGATGGTTTGTTAAACACACACCAATATTAGGTACATGTGGGGGTTTATCCAGCCAATATCTCATAAAAGGAGGTCTAAAAAGGGTCTCCCTAAGGTCTATATATACTAGGTCATGGCTAACTATATCTCACTCAGTTAGTCATTGTGAATAGTTCCATACAAGTGGCATGTTTAGAATAAACTTTAGATTAATGATAGAGAATATTAGTATTTTGGATTCATTGCCTAATAATCATCAAATACATTAGGCATGTAAATACAATTTATTTATCAAATTCATTTCACATATATTCAAGAATGTAAAAATAACAATGAAAAGACTTTTAAATCAAGATGAAACATGTAAAAACATATTGTAATTTTTAGACTACTCTACCTACTCTGATAGATTTATAAAAAGAACAAAAGAGAAAGGGTAGGGAGAAAGAGAATATGAGTCTACCTTGTAGAGGAGACAAATATAATATTGTTTAGTATACAAGTCCCTTGAGAAAATTGATCTTTACATGGCTAACATAGCATAACCAGAAACAAAACTAATGTAAGAGTTTGAGGACAAAGTTGGCTATGTAAAAAGAGGGAAATAGATCCACTATATACATTCATGGTGAATGGATATCAAGTCGTAAATATTTCATATAGAATATCATTCATGAATCATAAATTTAGGATTCATCAAAAACTTAGGTGAATTATAGAAATGTATTCAAACAACATCGGCTCATGAAAAAGGGAAAAATCAAATACTCTAGATTCTAATTATAATATGGAACAACCTCTTTGAAGTCTTTTCACTAGTATTATATAGATAATTAAAATCCATGGAGTCATTAATCACCCCACATTAAGTGGTTTCAAGAATTCAATGAGACATGCTAAATGTTGGAGATCAGATTTGATCTAGATCGTGCACAATCCTACTGAAATCAATATTATAGCCCCTTATGACTCAATTTGAATTAAATTATAAGTGGATGAAATATTTTTGATATAAATGAAATCAATTATTTAGTTGTAATATATGTAGTATGGACCATGCCTAATGGATCCTAAATTAATTTTTGGGTGGATAAAAGTCATTGAATCTCCTTGATATAGTCACTTGACCATGCTATATACAGTGAATACCACACATCATTAAGTAAATCCTTATCTTTTATATGATATTTTATCAATCCAAACTTGTAGTCCATGTCCATGATCAATTCCCCCATTTTATATACTTTGAAGTCTACATTTTTTAAATCATTTTGTCATTAGGAAATAAGATGAAACTTTACTATGTAAGTTAGATTGGACACACAATCCATTATCAAGATTTTGAAGATTTGATGAGTGAAATAACCATAAAATTTAAGCTCATATAATGATAACCAAGATGTTAGCATGTATTTTTTTGTAGGGTCATGACACATGGAATCTCCTCACATTGTCACTACTTGATTGGGGCTCCAATAGTAATAACTATTTAGTGGATCTAGAGAGGGAATATCATGACACTTGGTAGCATCTCACTCATCTAGGGATTTTTTGTGGATTCAAAGTGCATAGACCACTCTGATGTCATGGTGAAGTGGGATTTTACCATGCGGTGTCATCCCATTCACCTAGAAGATCTTCTGTAGCTATATTATTCTAGTTGATTTAGGGAAGTGAAGGGCTAAGATCTCAACACTTGTTATCATCCCTCTTATTCAGAATCTTGTGAGTCCTAACTTGAAAACCAATTCACCAAAGTTTCACAAGTAAATAAATATGTGACAAGTATCATCTCCTCACACATCTAGGGACTTGTAGACTTCAAAATATGACTAGGTCCCAAAAGATCCAAATGGCTAAGTTTGAGCCTAAAATTAGTTAATGACTATCATGGGGGAGATTCAAACAATAGAGGACCTATGATAAAAGGAAATAACAATTAGTCTTTAGAATTTTTGATAAAAATATCTAAGACAAACCAAAATAAGCTAACAAAAAGAGTCCCTTTACCAAATTCAAAGGTAATCTAGTCCAATTGAAGATACAATGATTAAGTTTATTTTTAAAAATGAAAAAATATAATTATTATCCAATATACTTGAAAGGAATCAATAAAAGACCAAATTTCTAAGGAAAAGACACAAGAAAAAAAACCTTAAAATAGTTAAATGCTTCACAAATATCCAAGTCTATTTTTAGGTTTTGACAGTTTTAACATGTGAAATGGCCTAAGATCATACATAGATGATAAAGATGATAAAATTTCCTATATTTGTATGGTTCATACCATGTGGTAGCTCTCTTCTCTTCCATTACTTGACTTGGCATCCAACTATATTATTTACTTTACAACTCTAGTGAGGTAAGATTGTGACACTTGGAAACATCCCATGCTCTAGAATCTCACTACATAATGAAGTGAATTAACTATCTTAGGGTCATGGATGAGTGATATTTATGCATGTGGTGTCATCCCTTTTATTTAAAATCTATTGGTTATGGGCTTGAGAACCAATATTCTCTAATGAAGTGAGGAAACTAGATCATGACACTTAGTGGCATCCCGAGCATCCGTGAGGTCAAGGACCTTCAAAAATTGACTAAGTCCCAAAATATATGGGGAAGTGACCAAGTGATAATTGGGGACCCAAAAGAATTATCTTGGAGATCAAAGGCTTGGGGGTTGTGGGTGACTATCACATGGAAATTTTAAATAAAGGACACCTATAGGAAAAGACAAGTGATAGTTAGCTTTAAAATTTGAATAAAATAGCTAATTAAAAAGATGATAGAGAAGGAAAACTTAGACAGATAAAATACATGAAAACAACCTTTTTTGCCAAACATTTACCCAATTTAGTCTAGATTTCCTAAAGTGAACAAGCCTAAAAGTGGAGTGATGCAAATGATTAACCATTTAACTTAAAGGGGATAATAATGTACTAATTTTCTTTAAGAAAAGATGAAAAAAATATTAAAATAGTTGGATAATTTGAATAAGTCCAATCCAAATTTACCTAAAAGGGCAAATTTTATATAATTTAAAACTAGTTTCTGAAAAACCAATACTCTTTAAACTTAGGCAAATTTAGACAATTAGATCAAAGATGTCCTAGATGGAAAATTTATACCAAGTAATTATAATGAATATTTATTACTTATAATTTTTTTAAACAACAAAGTAGAATTAAAATCCATATTTCAGCATTTAGGATCCTTCTCAAGTTAGACCAACCAATCAAAAAATCCAAGGCCACAAACTCCATTAAATTTTAAACTAGACTAGTGAGTAAAAATAGGTTCCATGATTTTATGATGAAATTAAGGCATGTTGTGCAAGAAACAAAAAATGGAAACTCTACTGGAAAATACTCTTGATTAGTTTGGAATGAAATAAATGTGTCTATAAACCCAATTTTTTACTAATACATCACATCAAACATGAACAAATTTAAGAAATGAAAATAAAGGAATAACTAAGTGACCAAATTTAGTGTTCTCAATGATTTGATATGTGAAAATGAATTAGTTTATTGCTTCTCAAGACCAAAAGGATTAACTTCTATATCTCCAACCATTAGGCTAGTGAATCCTATCTTGAGAATGTTTTCTTGGATATTTTTCCACTACTAGCCAAACATTTATATCCCTATTGAAGTTATCTCTAATCACACTCAATGCCTTAATCTAATTCTATCTCAACATCCATAACCTCATTAGAGATAGCCTGAATCACCTAGAATTGATTTTTCATGAAATTAATTTTTCTTTTATATTTCTCTTTTCTTTTTTTTTACTATCTCAATTCATGGTTTGGGACCACCATGGCAAATGAAAGGTAAAACTATAGATTTTTCACCCTACATTTTCACCATAATAGGTTCATCAAAGAAAATATAGAAACCATTAATGATGTTATTTTATGCTTGGCTTCGAGAGAATAATTTTAGTGGACAAATAGTTTACCCAAACTTGTCCAAATGATAACAAATAAAAATGCATGCAACAGTCTAAGTTTTCAATACTAACTCAAAAACATGATCTAATGTTATAAATGACTCAAAGAGTGCTCTCCCACCAAAACATCACTAGTGAAGCCTATATATAGGACTTCATTCATCATTCTTCATTGATCAATGTGGAACCCATAAGGAAAAATAGATATTCTAGACCAAAATAAAATAACACAAAGGCCATACCAAGAAGAGAAAGCAAGAAAATTAGGAAAAATAATCTAAACTAACAGAAAAAGTAGAAAAAGACAAAGAATAAAAATAGGGAAGGGAAAGATAAAATATCTATAGGAACTGGCTAGGCCAATTCAAGCCTGGAAGTAAAGGTTGAGGAAATTCCCATTGACAAGAAACAAGATATCCTCACTAGTTAGACACTTGAAATAGAATAGATTCACAATTAGTATTTTGAAATTTTTTGTAGGGATCATACCAAAAGAAAACATTTAATTACATATGTGTTGACCTTTTCATTTAAAAACACTATCCCAAAGAGTCTTATTTATTATGTTTTAATATAATTTAAGAAAATTCACAAAATTAGATTTAGTAATGTACTTACATTTATCTTGTAAGAAGCATTTGGGATAGGTTTTAATAAATACCTATATCCAAACATTAAATTTTAGTGAGGGATAGGGATGGGTATCAGCATATGCCAGATATATTAGAAGACCCAACCTACTATAAGTGTGTTCTTTATGGTAACCAATCACCAAACTAGTTTTTAGTTTCTCACTTTTTGAGATGGATGTTAAGGTAGCATCCTTAATGTTATCTTTATAATTTAAAAGATCTAAGATTTTTTATTACCATGTCAAATACCTTATGCATTTATCATTAGTGGTGTAATAATGTAGATAACTACATTAGATCAGAGAATTTTCATCTCTGACTTCCACCAGTCTCACTTATGCATTGCATGGCTAATCATGCTCAAGATTGCTCATGTCTATTTTTATTGCCTCTACTATTGTAAGGAGTATATGACTACTAAAATATCATTATTTAGGATATTCTAAAGGATCTATACCTTTATATGTAAGGATAACAAAATTATTTTCTTCTATTTCATCCATCTATAATGAAGAGATGGGGGCTAAGCTACTGCAAATACATTATTGATCATTTAGAGCCAACTTATGAAATGTAGGAGTAGTATAATATGATAATAATGTTTTATATGTATAAGATACATATTCTTCATTGATATTTTCTAATTATTCTACTTCATCTTTTGAAAATTACAAAAAATGTCTAATTTATCTTATTATATGGGTGACTCACTACTACTCTGATATTCAGCCATTAGGTCACCTAGAATAACTACTACTATATCATCATCAAACTCATAATCATCACTAATATCATATACTATTTCTTACCCACTGAATGAAACATTCATGGTTAACATGATCACTTTGGTATTTATCCCATTTCTACATCCATATACCCCAAATTGTGAAATTAAGAAACCAGTCTCATAGGTCAACCCATGCATCACCTATTGGTAATATCCTAAAATAAATGACACTTGATTAGTAACATAACTAAAAGACATTATATCACTTATATAAGTAAAAATAACATGCTAATTGAAATATAAACAATCATAATCAAATGAATTAAAAACAACAACAAGATTATCATTTGTCATGGGGAGGTTGGATTGGTTGTAATTCTAAGGCAATGCTTCATTATAAAGAACAAATTGGTCCATGGGTTGACTTATAGGTAGGCAAGTCAAGGGATTTTTAGTGTAAACACTTGATTTTATTAATGATAAAAATAGGCCAACTCCATGTCCATGTGGCATTGATTGTTGTTCAATGATAAAATTTTCTTGGTAAGTTGATGAAAATGATGTGAGAAAGGATGGATTCCTATGAATAATCATAGTATTTAGGGGATCCAAAATTTTAAGATAACCTTCAATGGAAATTACTTTCATTCATAAGAATGGATTTTTCAGCCATCTGTATAATTTATCAAAACAAACATTGAATGATCTTATAGGTTCATTAAGCTCCCCACAAGATGTATAAAATTATTATACAGAGAAACAAGATATATGGGCATGTTAAATTTAGTGACAAACAAGTTTTTAAATCTGACCTATGATGTGATGCACCCATCCAGTAGGTCAAATTAGTAGTTTTACATAACCTCATCTAGAGAATAAGTAAAAAAATTCCATGAAACATTCTCATGTTAGATTTTAGTTTGGAAAATGGCCTCTTTGAATGTCTAGATGTGTTCTTCTATAGTTTTAATCCTACCATGTGTATATTTTGAGAAAATTTTACTAGGATTCTTAGGCAAGTCATGAGTATGCCCTAAAATTTTCACAAGGTAAAAACTTACACTAAACCAAGATAAGGCCATAGGTGGGTTTAAAATCTATTGGTGTTTTGTTTAAGCACACAATAGGGTTAAAATGTAGGTAACAAGACCAAAATGAATAATATATCTAAGAAAAATTATAATTCAACTTCTTTATAACACCAAAACTATTGATGTGCATTTCAAGTATGAAACATGTTGAGAGAATCATAACGGATGAGAGAAAAGTTTTAAAACCAATGATAAATCTTAAATATTCCACTCAGGCCCTCTTTTTAATGCCAATTCTATTTATTATTCATTCAAAACACACCAACATTAGGTGGGAATGAGGGTTCACCCAACCAACCTCTCCTAAAAGGAGTTCCAAAAAGGATCTCCCCAAGGTCTATATCTACCAGATCATGGCAGACTAAATCTCACTCAATTGGTCATTATGAATTGTTCCATACAAGGGGCCTATTTGGAATTAACTTAAAATTAATAATATGGAGATTAGTCTTTTGGATTCATTTCCCAGGAAATTAAAAAATGGATTTCACGTTTAAATACAATGGATTTATCACATTCATTACATACATATTCAACAATTCAAAAATAATAAAGAAAATATTTTGTAATTTGTATGAAACATGTAAACACAAATTACAATTTTCAAACTACTCTACCTACTCTAAAAGAGGTATAAAAAAGATAAAAGAAAAGGAGAAAGAGAATATGAGCCCAATTTTTAGAGGAGATAGATCTAATATCATTGAGTATTCAAGTCCCTTGAGAAATTGATCTATGCATGGCCAACATATCATAACTAGAAATAAAGACAATGTAAGAGTCTAAGGAAAATGTTATCTATGTAAAAAGAAGTAAATAGAGCCACCGTATACATGTGTGGGAAATGGATATCAAGTCAACAATATTTTAGATAGAAGATAATTCCTGAAGCTTAATTTAAGATTCATCAAATAATTTTTTGAATTACAAAAATGTCTTCAAACAACATCAACTCATGCAAAAGGGAAAAATATAACTAAAAAAAGTATGAAATATAAAAAATAAAATGGTTTGGCCCTCTACTCTAGTTTATAATTTTAATATGGACTATACTCTAGATTCATCAGACAATTTTGTGAATTACAAAAATGTCTTCAAACAACATCAGCTCATGCAAAAGGGAAAAATATAACTAAAAAAGTAAGAAATATAGAAAATAAAATGGTTTGGCCCTCGCCTCTAGCTTCTAGTTTTAATATGGACTATCCTCTTATAAATCTTTTGATTAGTCTTATATATGCAATTACAATCCATGGTGTCATTAATCATCCCACTATAGTGGGTTGCAATAATTATATGAGGCAAGCCAATTACTAGAGATAAGATTTGATCCAGATCTTTCATAATCTCAATGAAATCAAGATTACAACCACTTCAGGCTAAATTTGAATTTAATTCTAGGAGATTGAAATCTATTTAATATACATTAAATCATTTAGTTAGCCATAGTCTATCTATTAGGGGCCATGCTTGATGGATCTTAAATTGAATTTTAGGTGGTTTAAAATCATTGAGATCTCCTTGGGATAATCAATTGGCCATGCTCTATGCATTAAATACCATAGATCATTAAGGAAATATTTATCCTATATGTAGTATTTTCTCAATCCCAACATGAATTCCATGTCTATGATCAATGCCCCCATTTTATTTGCTTTGAATTCTACATTTTTAATCATTTTGATACTAGGAAAAAAGATGCAACTTGACTCCATAAGTCAGATTAGACACACAATCCATTCTCAATATTTGATAGTTTTGATGATAAAAATATCCATCAAATTTAATTTCATATATTTCTAACCGAGATGCCATCATGTCCTTTATTGTCAAGGTCATACCATGTGGTAGTTCCTTACTCTATAATTAATTAGCTGAGGCTCTAACTATACTAACTATTTAGTGGATCTGATGAGGTGAGATCATGACATGTCATGTCCCCTTTTCAGGTGACATCTTTAGACTTGATGATTAGCCTATTATGCAACCTTCGTAGGCTGATAAGATGGATAGAGGGTCATGATGGAGCTTGGCTTGGCTTCGATTAGCAAAATTCCTATAGTTGACATCTTTCAGCCACGTTTTGCCTGAGCTCCTATTATTTAGGGACTTCTAACACGCAGTGAAGCACCCTTATTTTGGTATGGTCATGTGCAGAATCACTCCCTGATTCACCAACTTTAGTCAGTTCGAGGATCGGACATGTATTGAGGGAGATATTAATATTTGATTGATTTAATCAAATATTAATTATTTGGTCTAATTTTAATTATAAACCCTAATTTTAATTTAAGAAAACCCTAATTAGGGCAAGCATATCTTTTTGAGGGTATAAGGGTTTCTCATGGGAAGGAAATGAATGATTATGAATTGATTATTGATTTTGATATTGAAGAATTCTTCTGTGAAGACTGAGCCAAGGGTTCCAAGATTCTATTTGCATTGAAGAACGTCCACTCTTCATTGTGTGCGATTTAGAGGCTATGAAATATCAGCTGATCTATTGCCGATTTGAGAGATAGCTTCATACAGAAGTCATCACAGAGGTTTACAAGTTTGGGAGATAACTTCACATAGAAGTTATCACAGGGATTTCAAGTATTTATTTCCTTATGTTTTGATTCAATAAATTATACAGATAGAAATCTTCTATATTAGAGCCATATATCTTGAGATCAGGGGTCCAACAAATAGGGTGTACTTTATTGGTGGCCATACAAAGTCCATACAAATCTGTATAGATTCACACAGAGATTGACATCGATAGGCATAGATCCACAGCAACTGACATCAGCCAACCTATCACCAACGTCGATAGGTTAACGACCCTAGTCAACCGATGATGGTAGTATAACCGACGTCGACGACTGTGTTTTTGACACAGTAGGCTGAGATGTGCCAGATTCAAGTTTTATTCCCAGTTTGCAGAATACTCAAGTTTTTAAGACCGTATTTGAATATTATTTTATATGCATGATAGAGGATATCTATTGTAATCATCTAGATGAATAATAAGATTAGTGATTAGGCAGTTAATATATTTACTGTGGTTTATTTGTTTATTTGAATTTATTCTACAAAATTGTATCTTTGTTCAGAGCTTTTGTATTTTTATATTCCCTATTTGAAGGGGATATTACATTGGTATCAAAGCTTTTATCTTTCTATAGTCCTTATTGGTTGGGGATATTACAGTGGTATCAGAGCTTTTATCTTTCTATAGTCCCTATTGGTTGGGGATATTACAGTGGTATCAGAGCCAAATTCCTGCCATCCTATTGGGTAGATCAGAGCCAAATTCATGCCATCCTGTTGGGTAGATCAGAGCCAAATTCTACCATCCTATTGAGTAGATTGGTCATTGAATCAGTGAAGTAATCATGGGCATTTCAAGAACTCAGAAATAGTGGTACAAGGATATGGAGAAGCTGAAACAAAGTTTGAAGAGGTTAAATGAATTTTTTTCAGAGCCTACATTCAAAGACAAATTCACATGGTATATGTCAGCGAATGAGGAGTGGGAGTTATTATCACCTGAGGTTCAGGAGAGGATGTCTTTTGATCACTTTGTTAAGCTGAGGAGAGCGCACTATAGATTAGTTAGACAAGATCGCAGCATGTCCCATGATTATTATGAGATAGGAGATGGTGATGATGAGATAGTTTTAGCAGCAACCTCTCTAGAGTTAGATGAGGATGAGTCTGATGCTTGCACTCAGAGTGTAGAGGTGTACTCAAATGTTAGTACACTAAGTGTTGATGATCTCATAGATATGGTAGAGATTGTAGAAGAGTCCCAAGATCTGATTATTGCATATGACACCCAAGAGAATGTAGTGGAGAGTTTTAAGGACTTAGTTTCCTCGACAGTTTCTTTCAGTATGGAGGAGTTAGATAGCAATGCTATAGTTCTTGATACTCTGTATGTTGATATGAGCTTTGGATTTGATTCACAGAGTATGGATGGTAGTACTATAGAGGTCAGTGATTTTGAGTCTACTCTTTTGGACTGTGCATCAGAGGAGGATTGTAGGAGACAATCTAGCCAGTGCCACCATGTGTCTAGTTAGCTGAGAGTTAGTGAGCGAGATATTGTTACCACTTGCAAGCATTTTGATGTTTCTCATCATTTGTTAGCATTTTATGGATGGGGTTCTCCTACTAGCATTGAGTAGGGAGGTAGTTATTTGTCCTTGATAGAGATCCACTCTTTATGGGAGGCTATCCAGATTTTGAGACAGGATTATATGCAGTTGGTAGCCGACAGAGATTATCTTATGGAGTGGGATAGCACAGCATATGATGCATTATTGGTCAAGGAAGATAAGGTGAGTGAGCCTACTCAACAGCTAGAGGTGACTTTTGAGATTCTTGAGAGTACGCAGTTGGATTTTGAGGAGTCACAGTTTCATTTGGCTGAGGTGACCATGGAGTTAGAGTGACTTCAGTCATTACCAGAGTTGGTACAGTCATAGGGTGTGGTATTTGAGAACACGAGGGTTCCCATGGTTGAGATTGTTAGAGATAGTGGGGATGAGCATATATCTATCCTCGATGTTAGTATTGGTTCATTTTTACTGAAGTTACATTTAGTTGAGTTGGGTGCTACAGTCGAGTATGGTAGTCAGCCTGATATGGTGATAGGTGCTGAGGTTGACAGTTTGTCAGTGCATGACTCAAAGTAGGAGTTGATGAGATATGTTGATCATCGTAGAGGTACAGTGTGTGGATTATCTACACTTAGCATAGTTCTATTTAGGAGTTGTTGCAGAGTTGGAGTATGCCTTCTGCATAGCATGGCAGAATGTGTACATGGTATTTGTGATTTTGGAGTTTGGTTGAGTTGCATTCGCCAGTTTGATTTTGGATTCCTCTTGGTTATATTTTAGAGGATATTGTAGGAGCTTGCATTGATTGTCATCAGTATAGATCATGACTACATTTGGGATCCAAGTGGATTGATGGGTTTGTTGTTTTGAGATTGCTTAGGGACAAGCAATTTTAGGAGGGGCAGATTGTCATGTCCCCTTTTCAGGTGACATCTTCAAACTTGATGATTAGCCTATTATGCAACCTTCGTAGGCTGATAGGATAGATAGAGAGCCATGATGGAGCTTGGCTTGGCTTTGATTAGCAGAATTCCTATAGTTGGCTTTCATTCAGACATGTTTTGCCTGAGCTCCTATTATTTAGGGACTTTTGACACGCAACAAAGCACCCTTATTTTGGTATGGTCATGTGTAGAATCACTCCCTGATTCACCAGCTTCAGTCGGTTTGAGGATCGGACATGTATTGAGGGAGATATTAATATTTTATTGATTTAATCAAATATTAATTATTTGTTCTAATTTTAATTTAGAAACCCTAATTCTAATTTAAGAAAACCCTAATTAGGGCAAGCATATCTTTTTGAGGGTATAAGGGTTTCTCATGGGAGGGAGATGAATGATTATGAATTGATTATTTATTTTGATATTGAAGAATTCTTTTGTGAAGACTGAGCCAAGGGTTTTAGGATTCTATTTGCATTGAAGAACATCCACTCTTCATTGTGTGTGATTCAGAGGTTGTGAAATATCAGTTGATCTATTGCCGATTTGAGAGATAGATTTATAGAGAAGTTATCACAGAGGTTTATAGGTTTGGGAGATAACTCCACATAGAAGTTATCATAGGGATTTTAGGTATTTATTTCCTTATGTTTTGATTTAATAAATTATACAAATAGAAATCTTCTATATTAGAACCATATATCTTGAGATCAGGGGTCCAAAAAATAGGGTGTACTTTATTAGCAGTCGTACAAAGTCCATACAGATCTGTACAGATTCATACAGAGACTGATATCGGCAGGCAGAGATCCACAATGACTGACATTAGCTAACCTATCACCGAGGTCGACAGGTTAACAACCCCAGTCGACCGACAATAGCAGTATAACTGACGTTGGCAATTGTGTTTTTGACACAGCAGGCTGAGACGTGCCAGATTCAAGTTTTATTCCTAGTTTGTGGAATACTCAGGCTTTTAAGACCGTATTTGAATATTATTTTATATGCATGATAGAGGATATCTATTGTAATCATCTAGATGAATAATAAGATTAGTGATTGGGTAGTTAAGAGATTTACTGTGGTTTATTTGTTTATTTGAATTTATTTTGCAAAATTGTATCTTTGTTCAGAGCTTTTGTCTTTTTATATTCCCTATTTAAAGGGAATATTACAGTGGTATCATAGCTTTTATCTTTCTATAGTCCCTATTGGTTGGGGATATTACAGTGGTAGCAGAGCTTTTATCTTTTTATAGTCCCTATTGGTTGGGGATATTACAGTGGTATCAGAGCTCTGATACCACTATAATATCCATTCGAATACCAAAACAAAGCTCTGAGTGTTCCACAAACTGGGAATAAAACTTGAATCTGGCACATCTCAGCCTGCTGTGTCAAAAACACAGTTGTCGACATCGGTTATACTACCGTCATCGGTCGACTGGGGTCGTTAACCTATCGACGGCGGTGATAGGTCGGCCAATGTCAGTCGCTATGGATCTCTACCTGCCGATGTCAGTCTCTATGAATCTGTATGGACTTCGTACAGCTGCCAATAAATTACACCCTATTTGTTAGACCCCTGATCTCAAGATATATGGCTCTAATATAGAAGATTTCTATCTGTATAATTTATTGAATCAAAACATAAAGAAATAAATACCTGAAATCCCTATGATAAATTCTGTGTGAATTTATCTCCCAAACTTGTAAACCTCTGTGATAACTTCTGTATGAAGCTATCTCTCAAATCAGCAATAGATCAGTTGATATTTCATAGCCTCTGAATCACACATAATGAAGAGTGGACGTTCTTCAATGCAAATGGAATCCTGAAACCCTTAGCTCAGTCTTCATAGAAGAATTCTTTAATATCAAAATCAATAATCAATTCATAATCATTCATCTCCCTCCCATGAGAAACCCTTATACCCTCAAAAAGATATGCTTGCCCTAATTAGGGTTTTCTTAAATTAGAATTAGGGTTTCTAAATTAAAATTAGACCAAATAATTAATATTTGATTAAATCAATCAAATATTAATATCTCCCTCAATACATGTCCAATCCTCAAACCGACTGAAGATGGTGAATCAGGGAGTGATTCTGCACATGACCATACCAAAATAAGGGTGCTCTTCTGCATGTCAGAAGTCCCTAAATAATAGGATCTCAGGCAAAACGTGTCTGAAAGAGCCCGAATGAAAGCCAACTATAGGAATTTTGCTAATCGAAGCCAAGCCAAGCTCCATCATGACACTCTATCCATCCTATCGGCCTACGAAGGTCGCATAATAGGCTAATCATCAAGTCTAAAGATGTCACCTAAAAAGGGGACATGACATGACACTTGGCATCATCTTGCTTATATAAGGCTATACTACATGTTCAAAGTGCATGGACCACTCCAGGTTCATGGTGAGGCTATATTTTAGCATTTGGTGTCATCTCATTCACATAAAAGATCTATTATAGGCCTAATATTCTAAGTGATTTGGGGAAGTGAAGGGGTGAGATATTGACACTTGGAAACATCCCACTTATTCATAAGCTTGAAAGTCCAAACTTGAAAATCAATTCACAGAAGTTCCATGGGGAAGAGTAAATGTGACAAGTGGTAAATCATTGCACATCTAGGGACACTTTGAAATGTGACTAAGTCCCAAAATATTAAAATGTATAGTTTGGGCCTAAAAGTGGTGAGCAACTACCATGTGGAAGATTAAAATAATAGAGTGCATGTGAGAAAAGGAAATAGTTGTTAGTCTTTTGAATTTTGATTAAAAATAACTAATACATACCAAACTAAGTGAACAAAAAGAGTCATTTTTCCAAATTCAAATACAATCTAGTCTAATTGAAGTTAAAATGACTAAATTTATTTTTTTAAATGAAACAATATAATATTTTATCCAATATACTTGAAGGAACCAATAAAAAGACTACATTGCTAAAGAAAAGACACAAGAAAGAAACCCTAAAAATAGTTAAATAATTTGTAAAGATCTGAGTCTATTTTTAAGTTTTGATGGTTTTAATGAGTGAAATAGTTCTCAAATTTATGATCATACGTAGCTAAAATGATGCCAACAAGTCCTTTATTGGTATAGGTCATGCTGCATGGTATCCCTCAACTCTTCCACTACTTGACTAACATCTAATTATATTGTTTACTTTGTAGCTCTAGTGAGTGATACCATGACACTTGGTAACATCCTAATCCTAAATATAATTACATATTCAAAGTGAATTAATTATATCAAAGTCACATATAAGTGAGATTTCACCATGTCACATTATCTTATTTATCTATAATCTCATGGATCTAGGCTTGAGGACCTAGATGCTTTGATGAAGTAGGGAAATTGGATCATGATACTTGGTATCATCCTAGACATATGAAAGGTTGGGTACATTCAAAAATTGACTAAGTCCCAAAATTTTTGGGGAAGCAACCTAGAAATAAGTGGCAATAATTCAATTAATGAAGGACCTAAAAGACTTAACTCTACGATCAAAGGCACAGGGTCCATGGGAGACTATCATGTGTTAAATTTGAATAAAAGGCACTTGTGGGAAAATAAGAGTTACCATTAGATTTTTAATTTGAATGAAAATTCCTAAGTACAAAGCTAATAAATAATGAAAAGGTAGACAAATAAAATCTATGAGAACAACTTTTTTCTCCAAACCTTTATCCTCTTTAGTCTATGGTTTCATAAAGTGACCAAGTCTAAAAGTCAAACGATACAAATGCTCAACCATTTAAATTAAATGGAATTAATAATAGACCAAATATATTAAATAAAAGGTGTAAAAAATCTTAAAATAGTTAGATAATTTTCATAACTCCAATCCATTTTTTTCCAAAAGGAAAATTCTATATACTTTAAAACCAGTTTCATAAAAAATGAGACTCTTTAGACTTAGGTAAATTTAGATAATTAGATTCAAGAAGTCCTAGATGTAAAATTTAGACCAAGTGCATCTAATTAATATTTATTATTCAGACTTAGTTAAACCATTAAAGTAGGATTAAAATCCATATTTCATCATTTATGAGCCTTCTCAAGCTATATCATCCAATCAAATAGGTGAAGGCCACAAACTCCATTAAAATTCAAGACTAAACTCAAGATAAAAAAAAATAGGTTACATGATTTCATGATGAATTTAGGGCATGTTTTGCAATAAAAGACACATATATCAACACTTATAATTATATATGTGACACCATCCCTAGGTATGGGTGAATTACAATGGTTACAATAGATTAACATTCTTATTTATGCACAAACATCATACACACATTTTTTGATTACTACACATGGTCCATCACCAACCTAGCCTAATGTACAATATCTTGAGTAAATTATTACCAAACTACATGCTAAGGTATTATAAATTAGATAAAATAGTTTCTATATCTATGAACTCAATGGATTCACATACTTTGATTCATAATCCTTTCACACCTTAAATAACATCTTACCCATTACCCTTAGGTTTTGTAACTCTTAAGCTACAATTTTATGAATACAAATATGATATTTAATATCATCTTCAATCAATCCATGTTTAATTCTTAGATTACACCTACAATGAAAAATTATTAACCAAACTCTTTCCTCAATCCTCAAATGCTATGATTTATGATAGTTATATGATCTTCCTCTTAAATTAGTTAAATCATTCAAACCTTTAGAATATTAGTTTATATAACACTTATCTACCTATATTGGTGAAAAACTATATTATTTAAAAATTAATAAAATCAAGAAAGGGTCAAATGAGCCAAATCAGTGAATATGTTCTTTGATACAAAACTATGCTATCAAATATGAAAAAATCAATGGCAGACAATTAATTACAAGATATATTCACATATTTTTTTATAGAACCACTCCATGAGTCTATCATTTTGTAAAAAAACAATTCCTTTGATGAGGTATGCCATATATTGAAATAATGTGAAGTCATGTTCATATATTTGAACAAACTCAAGTATGCACCAAATTCTCCATTTAATTCAACTACTAAGTTTCAAATAAAACTAAGGTACAAGGTCAAATCTAATAAAATAAAAAATGAAGCAAAAGTAACAATCAATGAAGTATCAAAATCAATGAAAAATCTCCACCATAGAGGAAATTTTAAAGTTTCCCATCACCTCTTCACATCTTGTTACGAAAATTATGTGACTATAACCTCATAGTCAAATCTAATAAAATAAAAATGAATCAAAAGTAATAATCAATGTATTATCACAGCCAATGAACAAGCTCCACCACAAAGTCAATTTTTACATTTACCATCACCTCTACTCATCTTGTTACAAAAATTACATGAATAGAATCTCATATCTCTCCCTCCACCATTAGATGTTAATATTTCTAAGCCTCAACAAAATGGATTTGGAAATAATGCATACAATGATTATCATAATTGGACATTATAAAAATGAATGTTACATGATAAAGAATAAGATGCAATATCTTATAGATGATAATACTGTTGACATAATCACACCCATGGATAAGTCTATGCCACAACAAAATGAAAGTGAAATGTTGAAAATATTCAAAAAATCATTTCAAAACCTTGGCATAGTAAAAAATATGGATAATTAAGAGGTACACCATGCATCTTCCTCCTAAGACATTTAAAACTAGATCAACACCATGTCATTAAATGACAATTATATTATTGATGATGATTTAGATAGATAGGCACTCTTTATTCAAACTTATATCAACAAAAAATTCATACACAATGCCATGATCAATAATGGGTCAAGTGAAAATGAATGAATTATGAAACTATTTTCTCTCTTGGGTACAAAAAGTAGGATTTACAAGATACATAAATAATATTCAAATCCTTTAATGGATGTTCATAAAATACTCTTGGGCATATAGTGTTACCTATTTAGGTTTATTCAAAAATAATGACCTATCCATTATTAGTCTTACCAAGCATAGTGGTATTTGTTATGTTATTAGGACACCCTTAGAGACATAATCTCTCATAGTTCAATCTAAAATACATAAGTATCTCAAATATATACATTGTATTCAATTAGTAAAAAATTTAAGCATTAAATATGAGTACCCTCCATAGTTAATGATAAATATTCCTCTTCTTCCATCACTGCCATAGTTGGTTATTAAACCTATTCACGATAAAAACACTAACAATTATTTCAAATGTTCAATAAAAATAATACATATAAATTTGTTTCACCTATTCAAGAGCACAATACAAGTACAATTTTTACACTTGTAATTTATTTTATATACAACCAGTTCAAAGGATAAGATAATGATATACCCTTATAAACAATAAGATTCACATAAAATATTTATTCAAAGTTCAATTATATCTTCATCTTGTATGGTGTTTCCAAATGTAGTACCTTAGATAGTTTAACATCTTCCACATCAAACATCAATAGTGAGATGTTCTCCTTTTATGAAATAAACTTCACCAAGTCTTATGCCCTCTATAGTTACATATCTTGGAAAATATACTATGAGAAGTGATCAATACATTTACATTGAACCCCCTGATGCTTTTTCATATTTTGATTTATTTACATGTAACACTTTTCGTTCATGGAAAGTCACCCTCTAAATATATGATACACTCACACACTATAGTGATCCTATTGATGGGATCATAGGTTATTTTAATTCAAACATTCCAAAAAAAAATTAGAAAAAATCAAATATGTCAAAAATTGAAAAAAAAATCAAAATATTCCCAAAAATAAAATATCAAGACATGAACATAACATGAGTTTTTATTTACTTATTTAAATATGTTATTTTATCAACTATTTTGGTAGATAAAATATCATATTTCAAACACACATTAATTTAATGAGGTATATGAGTATGATGTAGGACATAAATATTACTTTATATGCTTAAATTTGTATTTTATATGTTAAACTAGTCTTTTACTCTTGACAAATATCACTCAAGATTCTAACCTTCAATTCTTAACCTTCTTGGAAGCTGATAGGCTTACATTTACCATCTTAGTGGGATACAATTATTATCTTGTAGTCTAACCCTATTATTCTAATTACCCGGATCATGTGTAGCCCATATTTCACTTAAACTATGATATATATCCTTCATTATCAATTAAAAATCTCCATCAACCTTATTTGTTCTTTTTTATCTATGTTTAGACTTGTATAGTAAAGTCAATTCCACTATCCATTCTCCAACACAAGTGTTTTTTACCTTCTAAACATTCAAATTTTCAAATATTTCATTATATATACGTCAGCCTATTATGTTTAATTAACTCTTCCATGAGGAACTATTAAAAATAGGTGGTATAAATACAAGTTAAATCCAACTCATTACCCATCTAGAAAATACCCTAAAAACACCTATTCAAGCTCATTCAATCAATTTCATAACTAAGTTATCCTACCTTATTCTTCCTTATTTCTATATCAATCATAAGAGCAGTCATATTATAGGTCTAAATCATTTAAATATCAACCCATGCTAATTATTTTTTAGTTACAAGTTAGATCACTACATGCACTTGTATGTAGCATTCTATACTATTATTCACACACAATCCAACACATAAGGGAGAACTACATATGTCTCATCTCCTCTTAAAAATATTGGATATGTAGTAAATACTCAAGAATAGATGGGTATTTGAGGTTAACTTGAATTAAATTAAGCCTACTAACTCTTATTTTACAAGGTTGCATGCCCTAATTTTAAGACCTATGGTTTGAGATATATTATGATATTAAATTATTGTGCATACAATCTAAACACATAATCTGAAAAGAAATAAAAAACCCAAAAATAGATATTTGGAAGTTTAAATCAATAATTAATACTCTATAACAAACATATGCATTAAAGTACAGATAATAGAATTAATGAAAGACTCCACAAGGTGATGCAAGTGTTTATGCTGACAAAAATCTAATTTTTAGAATCTAACAATTAAATAAAAATAAATACATAGTCTTATTTTACATCTACATTACTTATATTTACCTCCATATTATTTTATAATCTAAGTACAATTTATATTTCATATTGTTATTATCAAAACATTGAATGTCGTACTTTCCATATTTGGATTATACTTAGATTCAATATTTCTTATTAGAATATCAGTAGAATGTACATTCATTAATTAGATTGATATAAAGAGTAAATTAATCCTTGTTTGATTAGGCTACTCTTTCATTATTAATATGTATTTCCAAACAAGGTTAAACATTTGGTGAACCTAGTGTCTAACTCATCTCATGTAACTACTAGTTTGCTCTAGGGTTTTCAGCCTACTAGGGTTTCTTATTTCAGTAATTTATAAATCTTGTTTTTTTCATTATTTGTGGCATATTTTCATGAATTTATAAAATATGGTAGATGTTAAAAAATTTGATTTCAAAATGGAAGTTAAAGTAGACTTAATCCACCATTTAAATAAAAATAAAGAGCTAAATAATGCATTCTTACAAGTTACACAAGAAGAAATCAATAACCATGCTAAGGCTAGTACATCAACATCTAATAATGGGGAACCTTAGATGGTAAAATATTACTATATCCTCCATGGTAACAATATATACTTAAACTCAATTACCAATTTTAGTTCCTACATAAACATAAATGTTGTTTATATCCCCTTTATTGACTTCTCAAGTTTTAAGTCAAAATCCCAATGGGTCTAATATGCACACTATTTTACAAGTTATGAAATATTTAGAATCTATGGTTATCAACATTGAGGAAAATTATATGAAACCAACTCATGTTATTGATTCAAAATATGTATTACATAATCCTCTAGCACCGAAGATATCTTTTCAACCTTTACCAACTCATTTTATTTCACCTAGATTCACACTTTATGATGGCAACATTGATCCTAAACAATATATCTTTTCAACCTTTACCAAATCATTTTATTTCACCTAGATTCACACTTTATGATGGCAATAGTGATCCTAAACAACATCTTCGATATTTCTATGCAAAATTCCTTGATTATGCTTCAAATTATAAACTCTTGACAAAATTATTTCCAATAATTCTTAATTATTATTCTTTACTATGGTTCTATGATTTACCAATACAATTTATAATAGCATTCATGTCTTTTTGGATCATTTTTAGCACATTTTTCAATAAACATTACAAAAAAAATGTCATGCATAAATTTCAAAGGTAAAACATGGAACAAATAAGCCTATTAATTAATATGTCTTAGGTATCAAACAATGTTGGCTAAAATGACAAATCTAATGGTAGATAAAGATCTTAAATACATATTTAAGCAAATTTTAATTGATTTGTTACACAAGTCTATTATTTTCATGAACTAAAACTCTTTTAATGACTTATGCCATATTGTTAGAGATAGAGAAATGAAACTTATTTTGTTGAACAAGCTTAAGTATGTAGTAAACACACTAATTACATCCAATACCAAGTTTCATATCAAACTAAGATATAAGGTTAAACCTAATAAGGCTAAAAATAAAACAACCACCATTGTTAATACAATGTCACAATAACCTAATTAGATTATCTTATCAAATGAACCTAACAAATAATTTACCTAATTACCTGAGTCTCAAACTTTGATACTTATAAAGTTTTTGGAGTGTCATTTCATATCTCTTCCTCCTCCTATGATGGTTGATATGAGTTAACCTCTAACAAAATAATAAGATTCCAATGATTATTATGACTATCACCAATGTGTGGGGAATTATACAAACATATGTTTCAAATTGAAGCACAAGATACAAGACATTATTGGTATTGATTTACTCACCTTTGAATATTCTCCAATGGATTCAAGATCATAACCTAATTATCATAAAAATCAAATGATATTTAATGATCCATTATAATATGAATCTAAGGAAATTATAGGATTGCAAATGACATATCTTGCACATCATCTTCCACCACATTATGGGAACCCATTAGATAAGATTATTGGTACACTTATATGTGAGATACCTCTGATGATTTAGGGGCCTTATATTTAATTTGATGATAGTGAGATTATGGATGATGACTCGTATCTTTTTTCTTTATTTTTCAAGGCACATATTGATAATAAAACTATACATAATGTTATGGTTGATAAAATTTATAGTGAGAATGTATGTATCATTAAATTCCTCTTATATTTAGGATGCACACATGATGATTTATTTCCTTTGACTAAAATGGTAAAATCCTTTGATGGAAAGACACAATAGGTTTTTTATGATACTAATTTACCTTTATAGGTTTGTTCAACACATGTGACCACAACAATTTTAGTTATATCACATACGTATTTATTTTATATATTATTGGGATGACCTTGGCTTCATAATATTCATGTAGTACCTTCCACAATGAATGGGTTTCTTAAACATATTCATGCCAACAAGGTAATTATAGTTTCAAGGATTCAATATGAATATCCTTTACAACATGATTTTTTTCCATGATAGCTACATATACTATAGAAACTTCATTTTCATCACTTATATGTTGAAATTACAATTGGCATGACTTTCCATAATAATTCATAATAGTTTGAAATTTTAAATTAAGCTAATTATTCACACAATTATAGATTTAAGCCAAATTATAATGTCACATCTCTGATTGGGGAAATACATTGTATCAAAAATCTAATTCAAAAATATCATCCCAAAAAAATTGATCCTTTGAAATTTTATTATAGGATAATTAAATTAATGTTTGATTCAAAAAACAACATTATAAAGGGACACTATTATTATAATTAAGTATTAATCTAAATTAATTAATCTAATCTTCTTATAATGGAAAATTTCATGGATTTAGAATTATTTATTTTATAAATGATAAAAATTACTTTATTGCCTCACTTTAGTGACATCATAGAGGAAATTCAATGGAATGGAATGGAATGTAGTGTGGGAAAGGTGGTCTCATACATAGTTACTTACACACACTATTACACCTATTGCAAATCCTCTTACACAATCATTTATGACATGGTCTATGACACACTCCAACAGAGGAATCATTACAATTTTCTTCTAAACTTCCTTCCACACTCCAAAATTGCCTTAAATGGAGTCATTTACACACTCTTTCTTATGAAATCATGATTTTGAGGACTCGTTCTCCACCATTTTTCTTGATGTTAGATTAATGGATCACATTTAAAATAAAAGACAATAAATACAAGGGCCTTTGGCCATTATAGGCAAGCTCTCTTCAAATAAATGTATTATGTAAAAATCATAATAGAGCTTCACATTTCTTCTCAAACCAATTTTTAAGACTTGAAGTAGACAAGGGGAAATTCTACTCATGCATAGAGTTGACATTAATAAATACCTATAGATCTATAAGTTGAGCACAAGCCTCTTCAAATCAATAAGAAATGAAGTCTCCAAAAAAGGTATAACAATGTCTATTTTCTTTCTAATTGATTCATATATTGCTTGATCTTCATCGATCCTAAGGATTAGGATTAGAGTTTCATGTTCATGAAATTATTTTGATGTTTTATTAACTAATAATGAACTGACCCTTTTTGGATTACTAATCTAAAAAATCATTATTTAATTCATAGATAGGAAATTTAGGAGTCCAAAAAGGGTCAGTTTATTATTAGTGAATAAAACATCAAAATAATTGTATGAATGTGACACTCTAATCCTAATCCCTAAGATTGAACAAGGTCAAGCATAATATGAATCAAGTAGAAAGGAAACTCATTATACCTTTCTTAGATATTTCTTTACTTTTTAGTTCGAAGAGACTTGTACTCAGCTTATAGATGAGAGATATTTGGCAATGTCAACTCCAAACTAATTATTTATATTTAAAAATCAAAGTACATTTTCTTTTTTAGACATTTTAATTTGGGCTTAAAATTTGTTCTTTCTTAAGTCATTTATTTTCTCACATTTGTCTTTTTTTACCTATGTGTTGTGTGGTTACTTCACGTGTATGTTCTTCCCTTGATAGGGTGACCTTAAAACATGAAGGTGACCACTTTTTTTATTTTGAGATATTTTCCTATTATTCTATTTGATTTCTCTTAGTAGGATTACTACAAATCATAATGGCAATACCTTTCAATTTTTGAGACTACATGATTGGAGTTTCATTTCCTTCTTAGAGGTCTTTAGGGCATAATGATTGGGATTTCATCACTCAACATTCATACCATCCCCATAAAACTGATGGGGATATAAAAAATTTTCATGTGCCATTAAGGCCTAACAAAATTATCGATAAAGGGTTTCATGAAATAAATGGGTTAACTTCCAATTTTAATCCATTATACATCACCATAAAAGAATCCAAGGTCTCTTCGATAGGGGATGTATCCCATATAAACAAATTTACACTTGAATTTATTCTTAGATGGATTTTATGCCCTTTGGGGACCATCTAGTAAGCTAAGTAAAACTTTATGTAATCCAAAATTAATTTGGTATCACTTCAATTAAATATAAAAGATGAAGTGGTCATGAAGGGGCTAGACCCTCCCATGAATAACCTAATTTTAGATTACTTTATAGAAATCTCTTTTATTTTTTAACATTCATTGATGCAAGGGTGTAAAGGTAACAACCCTTAAAGATTGTCTTACATGTGCATACCTTTAAGATAAGGGTGGGATTAAAACACCACCATAATTGAATTTAATCATTTGATAAACCCTTAAACATTTAATCCTCTCAAAGGTGAGTATATTAAAGGATCAATTTGTTGTACCCGAAAACTGTCACTCAATTTTTGGGACAACATATAAGCTATTTTGGTCTTGCAAGACAAAATTATCTCTTCCCATTTCAAAAAATTATTCTAAGCTTTCAAAATTAGGAATTTTTCAAGATTTTTTAGTCAAAGGACTAATAGGTTCAACAGGTTCAAAGGCTTCTAAAGGCAAGTTCAATCAAAAGAACAAGTTTACAATACTTAGTCATTTTCAGGACTAGTTCAACACCTTGGTTCAACCAAAAGAATCTATCAGCAAGCTTCTATGCAATGTTTGAACCATTGAACTATTAAACCTTGAACCATTTTTAGTTCAAAGGTTCAATGGGTTCAAAGGTTCAATGACTTTCAGTAGGTTTTAAGAATTAAGCACTTTTGTCAAGGTTCAAAGTTTAATCACTACAGGTTCAATAGCTTCAAGACACTTGTCAAAGAGAAGAAGACTTGAACCATTAAACCACTCAGGTTCAAAGGTTCAATGGGTTTAAAGGTTCAACAGGTTCAATAGCAATAGGTTCAACATGGTTTATTTTTAAGATTTTGTTTCAAGCGGTCAATAGAAACGAAGGAATGAACCATTGAACCATTGAACCAAAGTTGGTTCAATTGGTCAGTGAAAGTGGTAGGTTCAAAGGAGTGTCCCAAAATTTGAAGAGAAAAGTGACCTTGTGGAGGAAATTTCATGGAAAAAGTGACTAAGGCAAAGAAACCCCAAAATAGAAGCTCGATAGAGCCCAACAGATGCTGCCAAGTGACATCTATCGAGCCCCATTTTACTTTGTTTCTAAAAGCTTAGAAGAAGCCACCACATGTCATCTTCCATGGGACATTCAAAAGGCATCCAAAGCCTCTGCAATTTAAGAGGATATTGTCATGTGTCCTCACCTATTTCATAGTGGATGCTGCCACATGTCACTTGTTGAGATCGGTAGAAAATTGACTAAGGAAAAACCAAAAGAAATAATTAGCCTTTTTAGAGGGCACTTGGAAACCAAAGTGGACCATTTCAAAAATTTAAAAGGTCACTTTGAAGCTCAAACAACCCTTGCAAAGGATAGGCAGGGAGCAAACAGACCAATTCAAAGGCTAAATAGACACAAAGAATTCCTTCAAAAAAGTTCATGCGACAAAGTTGTAAAGAAACAATTCCTTCAGACAAATTGTCTAAAATAATTCCTTCAGACTTTTTATCTAAAGGTAAAGTCCCCTAAAATAAAAAACCCATCGAGCCACCACGTGTCCCTCAAAAAGTCATAGCAAAAAGTACCACATGTCCCTTATCAAAATACAGTGGAAGCCACCATGTGTCATCTTCTATAAGAAATTGATATAAGACCCAAAGACTTTCAAAAGAGAAACTAAAGCTTAGTGGAAGCTATCATGTGTCAACATCTACAATTTCTTATTTTGGTCTCTTTATTAAGTAAGGATTATGGCTAGCCCCTAGTAAGCTACTGAAGCAAGCAAAGCATGCTAAGTGTCATCCTCTGTGGGATTCTCAAAAGACAAGTGGAAGCTACCACATGTCCCATTGTAACTCCATGGAATGTGACAAGTGTCTATATCTACATCTTGAGTTTCTTACAGGTTTCAAGGTTTCTTTCAATAAACATCTCTCAGAGTCCCATGGATGCTACCATGTGTCCTCACCTATTTTGTAGTGGAATGTGTCACGCATCAATTATTAAGACCAATAGAAAGTGACCAAAGAATAGAGCATCGAATTAAACCAAGGACCTGATTCAATAGCCAAGAAAGGAGGAAAAATGAAGAAGACTAGAAATATCCATGCATGAAATATTTTTCTAGAAGTAAACCACTAGATGGACATTGGAGAACACAAACATTCAATGGCGTGACCCATTTCTCTGCATTGAGAAAAGCAAATGGGCAAATGCACCCAATTCTAGCATATCTTTTTGACAAAATTTAATGCAACATGATGTGTTACTACTCCCCAAGTCTTTCTTAAAGGGATATATATTAGACTCTCTCTTATTGTTTTGGGGATCTCTCTCTATTATTAGAAACAAAACTCTACCCAAATTGAAAGGCATTACTAAGACTTTGAGCTCAGATTGTTCATCATATTTCTTTGTTAGAATTAGAAAGCAGGTTACTTTCAGAATTTGTGCTATTATAATTTGTATTATTCTAGGAGATTGTTCTTATGTCTGTTTCCTAAATGTATTCTAGTTTATGCAATTTAACAAGTAGAGCTAGTAAAGGTGATAAAGAAGGTGTCCTGAAGCCAATTACTTCCAGACCTTGTGATGTCATAATTATCCTTAGTATGTGTTTATTTTTTGTTTCTATGTAAATAACCTTGGGATGACTTTGTACCCTCATTGTTCTTCATATTCCACTCTTTGGCAGTTGAGGTGAAGACTTTGTGCCTCATTCATCCTGCTATGTTATTATACTCTATTTCAAGTTACTTGTCATCACCAGAGAGATTCCTTTTGTATGTTGAAATAACACTTCTGAAAGAAGAGGAGTGTTTTCTATCATTTCATTTGGATTTCTCCTTTGATTTGCACACATCATCTCTAAAAAAAGAGAGATGGATGGTTTATCCTACACCTGAGTATTATTTTCTATATATATATATAGGAAACCTCCCCTTGATGAGAGGAGAGACTAGTCCTCTTTTGATGTGGTAAACCTACACACTTGGCTGACCAATCTTCTTACTGTGGTTGATCAGACCTATTTTGTTTATCAGTACGCTGATTGACAAAATATTCACCCAACAATTTTTAGCGACTCCACTGTGGATGTTATGTGTATTCTAAAGCCTCAAGTTTTAGATTGAAGCAGTCCTTACCCTTATCCATGATAGACTTTGGCAACTCCATTTCACTTCTTATCCATTATCATTATAACCTTACCATCCACTTCCAAACCAACTAGGAAAGAACATGCAGTTTAAAGCCTTAAGCTTTAAACTGAAGCAAGGTCAATTCTTTTCCATTTTTGTTTCACAATCTTGTAGATTCAAGGTATATATGAAGCCAAAGGGATAAAGGTATTGTTGACCCTATATTTGAGTTGCTACAACAAAGTAATTTTGATCTATTTCTTTCACCATCTTGCCTCCAACAAACTAAGATTTTTCCTCTTACTAAAGTCAAGTCTCCATTACCAAGTGAAGTATCCACTTCTACTGTTAATAAAGCTTTGATAATAATTACCCATCTGAGATTTGTTATTCCTCATTTTCATAGTCATATAATGGCAGTTCAAGGCCCTTAGGGTAATTCTTTTGGCCCTCTCAATCTTACTCCACCTCTACATGAGCTCCCATGCAGTTCAAGGAAGAATTTCCCCAAGTTCTATGGTGATGGGAAGGTTCATCTTGATGAACACATTGTAGCTTTTAGCATATCCTATGGTTTAATTAGAGTGGAATTTGAGGACGTGGTAGTCAGACTATTTATAGAAACACTACAAGGTGCTACTGGAGATTAAATCTACCATTTGTAGGCTCAATCAGTAACTAACTAAAACACCCTCAAAGCTAAGTTTAAAGCCAGATTCAAACCTATAGCAGATGCACATGCCCTTTTGGCTCATCTTAAATTGATGAAGAAAGAGCCTCATGAACCAATTAGGGACTTCATATCCAAGTTTGACAAATTGAGGAATAGGATCCCTATAATTGCTCAACTACAGATGAGAATCTCAAATGTTTCTTCATTAATTCTCAGCTACTTGAAGTAAGTTTCCTATTGAGATGTGCTAGTTAAATAGACCTTGCTATGACTCAATATTTGGCCACTGAGGTAGAAGATGATCTCATCTTGGTAGGGAAGATAAAGAGAGATCCTAATAGAAATAGACCCTCATCATCTTCTGAATATCCATCTACAAGCACCACTGATCCAATAGTGCAGAAGTTGGTAAATGAGTTACTTGCTCTCAAAAATCAAATGGTGCAAGGAATGTCTTCTACTCCTTCAAACAAAGATATTTTAAGGACATTTCCAAATCAATCATACCAAGGTAATGCTTCCAAGAATCAAGGGTAGCTAAATCATCTTCCCCCCCATAGGGGAAACTTGCCATTGAAGCACCCCCAACCAATTTAGCAGTGGAATATCTTGAAGAAAAATTAGATTTCTCTTTCCAACCTTAATCGAGTCAAGAAAATGATGTTGATCTCCTCATATAAAACCAAGAAAAATTAGCTGGTGACTCTAACATTGGTTTCCTAAACTACCAGGATGAACCCAAAAGTAAAGGAGAAGCTTTTGATGGATTATATATAGTGTTCATAAGGTCTAAGAACCAATTAGCTCAATAAGCTAATAAGAGAAAAATAGAAGAATGTTCTTAGCCTAAAATTTCAATTGTTAAACATGGAACCTCTCTACCTTTCCAGCCAAAGGACCTGGTGATCACCAAAAAGGTAAGTACATCAATTTTACCATCACCTTTAACTTCAATTTCACAAATTAGTCCTTCCCCTTGTATAAACTAGAAGGTTGAATTACCTTCCTCTATTCCTAGTCTAATTCAGTCATTTGACATAATTGATCATGTCAAGAAAACTAAAATTGAAATGACTGAGTTTAAATATTTACAATCCAATCCTGAGTAGTTGGATAGGTTAGTTGAGTGCATGAAGAAGAAGTCTATCCCTATAGGACAAGATGCTAAGAAGGTAACTCCTAATTCCCCAAAGAACATGCCCATTCCAAACAATCTTGTCATTACTCCTCTTGTTGCCCCTAGAAAAATAGAGCCTTTCTATTTTTCCTTGTTGATAAATGGTCACAAACTAAACAATTGCATCATAGACTCAGGTGCATCTAATAATGTTATGCCTACCAAAGTGGTAGAATCTCTTGATCTCACATTGACTAAGACATTTGGGAGATGTTTCTCCATGGAGAACAAACAAGTGCCATTGCTGGGGCAAATTAAAGATGCCCAATTTGCATTTGCAGCCTTTCCAGACAAAAGAATCAAGATGACAGTTATGGTGGTTGATGTTCCAGCCTCATACAGTATTCTACTAGGGTGAAATTTCTATAAGGATGTTGGTGGAGAATTGAGCATGGACCTATCTGAAGTAAGGATCCTTATTAAAGGCATCATGCAGAGGTTGCTTCCATAAAAGGAATCAAAATATATTGTCACTCAAACATTAGCCCCTGAAGCTCAAATTATGTTTGAGTCTTTAGGCATGGGTAACTATTTTATTTCTATAGACAAAGTTCATGAAACATCTGATAAAGCTTTTCAAAATGTCAACCCAAAAATTAGTTCAGCTAGAATAGCAGAAGAATTGGTAGGTTGCAATATAGATAGAGAAGGATCTTCCCTCTCTAATGAATGTAAATCTAAAGAAAAACCAGTGTCTGATGAGGTATGGACTCTAGAATTTCATGGTAGTTGTTCCTCTACTAGTTTAAGAGCTGGGATTATGTTGATATCTCCTCAATGAGATATTTTCCCCTACTCCTACAAGTTATAATTTAGTAACACTAATAACACAGTTAAATATAAATCTTTGTTGCTTAGATTGAACGCTGCTCGAGACAAAGGCATCAAACTCTTTCATACCAAAAGGGATGTTAAAATATTGTTTTATTAGGTTAAAAACTTATATCAAACCAAGAATGAAATATTATGCCACTACCACAATCTAGTCTGGGACCAAATTGAAAGCTTTGATGCTTTCAACATCTCTGCCATACCCAGGGAATCCAATGACAGAGCTAATGCACTTGCTATTTCAGGAACTCTCATAGTTATTCACTCAATCTTCAAAGAAGATAGGTATACTATTGAGCTAGTCTTTAGACCAAATGTGCTTGACAATGCTGATCATTGGCAAGTATTCAATGATGATCACCAAATCATTACCTTCTTAGAACAAAATGACAACTTTGAACAACTACATTTTGAAGGTAGTGAACCTCAGAAGGGTGAACCAGCCCCTGAATCGAGTTTAGATGTAAATGAAGAATTCTTACAGCTGAAAGGAAATAAAATTCCCAAAGGCCTAGTTTCCCTTGAGAAGCTATTTGACAAGCATGACATATTCATCAAATAGTAGCAAAAAGATTCAATCTCCTCTCAGGGATTTGATCAAATAAATCTGACTACTAAACAAAATCCCAAGATGGTTAACATTGGTAAGTGTTGCACTTAGGAAGAGAAGTTCAAGTTCACCACTTTACTCTGCCAATACATGGACGTCTTATCATATTCTTATGATGACCTGAAATCTCTCAGACCTGATGAAATCTACCATGACATTCCTCTCAAGGCTGACTCAATGCCTTATAAGCAAAAATATAGATAGTAAAATCTAAATATATTAGGTACTATTTTGTCTGAGATACAAAAAATGTTAAATGCTAGAATCAATTTCCCAATCCACCATTCCACATGGATTGCAAACATAGTGCATGTAAGGAAGAAGAGTGGCAAAATTCACATTTGTGTGGATTTCAGGAATCTAAATCAATCATCTTTGAAGGATAACTATCCTTTTCCAATCATGGATCAAGTGCTTCAAAAAGTGACAAGTTCAAAGATGTTATCAATTATAGATGGCTTCTTAGGATACAATCAAGTTGAATATAGTGAAGCAAACCAACATAAGACTGCATTCACCACACCTTGGGGAACATTTGCATATAAAAGGATGCCTTTTGGCTTGATAAATGCTGGCACCACTTTTTAGAGAGTAATGGACCTTGCTTTCAAGGATGAGATAGGTAAGTTCATTGTGGTATACCTTGATGACTTGACCATCTTTTCAAAGCATCATTTTTGATCATATACGCCACTTATAATGGGTACTGGAGCACTACCACTAGAATGGTATTTCCTTGAATCCTAAGAAGTATATTTTTGGAGTAACATAGGGGAAACTTCTCAGGCACATTGTGACCAAAGAAGGCATAAATATCAACTCAGACAGAGTCAAGTCTATTCAAGAGCTTACCTTGCCTACAAGTAAAAATGTTCACTTTCTTTGAAAAGGTGAATTTCTTGCGAAGGTTCATCCCTGACTTTACTGAGAAGACTCGACACATTGTAAACATTATGAATGAGAAGGCCACCTTCAGCTGGAATAAAGAAGGCAATTCAACATTTGAAGATATCAAGATTGCCATTGCCCACACCCCAACTCTGGTTTGCCCAGACTACAACAAAGAGTTCACCATATACAGTTATGCTTCTAAATGCACACTTTCAGCAATTTTAGTTCAACAAAATAAATAAGGTATGGAATCTCCCATTTATTTTATGAGCTTCCCTCTCAAACTCCATGAGCTAAAGTATTCAAACATGGAAAAGCATGATTATGTAGTGGTGAAAGCAGTCAAGCATTTTCGCTTCTATATCCTTAATTTCACACACTATTTCCTTGGTTCTTGAAACTACAGTCAAGTCCATATTAACTCAGCAAGAGTTTGAGACTAAAAGAGGAAATTGGATTACAAAGATCAAAGAGTTTTATATAGACATCAAACCAACAAATCTGGTAAGGGGAAAAGGTCTATGCCAATTAATTATTGATAACAAACCAGAAGAAACAGAGTATGAAGAAGTAGAGATGGAAGACACATTGATAGTCCTCTTTGTCTCCACTACCAATGAGTGGTATTTAGGTATTTCTCATTTCCTTACTTATGGTGAATGTCCTACTCACTTATCTTACAAATAAAGGAGAACTATCAAGTTGAAAGCTACCAATTTTGTCCTTTTGGACAATGGCCTATACAAGAGAAGCCTTGATGGAGTATTCCTTTGCTATGTAGACAAAGAGCAGCAAAGCCAACTTTTGAAATCCTTCCACAATCTAGCCTATGGAGGACATTTTTATGCTCTTGTAACTACCCACAAGATTTTGTGAGCTAGGTATTACTGGCCAACTCTTTTCCAAGATGCATATAATTGGGTAAGAAAATGTGAACTCTGCCAGTAATTTGTTAGAAGACCCAAGTTAGCTACCCTGCCTCTCAAGCCCGTGATCATAGAAGAACCATTTCAGAAATAGGGAATTGATTTTATTAGAACTATAAACCCATCTTCAAGTGCTAGACATGATTATGTCCTTACAGCAACTGACTATTTCACCAAGTGGGTAGAAGCTATCCTAACCAAGCATGCCAGTTCAGAAGTAGTGTGCAATTTCCTCAAAGAGAATATCATTTTTAGGTTTAGAGTCCTGACCAAGATTGTTACTGATAATGCAGCTTGTTTCACTTCCTAGGAGATTACACAATTCTATTTCTATTATGGCATTACACTCTCCCACTCTTCTGATTACTTTCCATAAGGGAATGGACAAGCTGAATCAAGCAATAAAAACCTAGTGACCATCATCAAGAAGCTGGCAGATGATAACCAAAGGACATGGTATAAAGCATTGGTTGATGCTTTATGGGTAGATAGAATCACACCAAAGAGGGCAATTGGTATGTCTCCTTTCCAACTTCTTTATGGTATCAATGCTAAGATACCAATCACCTTAGAATTGCCAGCCTTAAAATTGGCTAAGGTAATTGAAAATTAGAAATATGAAAGCCCCCTTGATAAGAAGATCATGTGCCTAATTAAGCTTCATGAGCAGAGAACTATGGTGGTGGACTGAATTGCTGCCCATCAAAGTCTAGTAAAGAAACTCTTTGACCAGAAGACAAAAAACCATGATTTCCAGATTGGAGATCAAGTCCTATTATGGGACAAAAGGAGAGAACCAAAATGGATGCATGGAAAGTTTGATTTCCTTTAGAGAGGCCCATTTATTATTCATCAGCACAATGGTGAAAATATATTTTTTTTGAAGTATCTAGATGGCACACTCTTTTCTTTGCCTCATAGTGGGCAGCATCTAAAACACTTCAATTCTTGAAGTAATAGATCATGTCATCTATACATATGTATATTTGTATAGTTTTTAGTTTCATTTTATTTTATTTATTTTCATTTTTGATGCCTTTCATTTTTGGGTAACATGACTTCATATCCCAATGGTACACATGAAGACACTGGAGATTCTGGATTCTACTCCCTTTAATTCTTTTTACAATTGATGGAAGTTCCCCAACTGGAGCCAGCTATTGGACCCAAAAAATGTCACTCATTTTTGGGACAACATATAAGCTATTTTGGTCCTGCAAGACAAAATTATCTCTTCCCATTTCAAAAAATTGTTCTAAGCTTTCAAATTTGAGAATTTTTCAATCTTTTGTAGTCAAAGGACTAACAAGTTCAATAGGTTCAAAGGCTTCTATAGGAAAGTTCAATCAAAAGAACAAGTTTCCAATACTTAGCCATTTTTAGGACTGGTTCAACACCTTGGTTCAACCAAAAGAATCTATCAAAAATATTATATGCAATGTTTGAACCATTGAACCATTAAACTATTGAACCTTGAACTATTTTTAGTACAAAGGTTCAACGGGTTCAAAGGTTCAATGACGTCAGTAGGTTTTAACAATTAAGCACTTTTATCAAGGTTCAAAGTTCAATCACTATAGGTTCAATAGCTTCAAGACACTTGTCAAAGAGAAGAAGACTTGAACCATTGAACCATTGAACCACTTAGGTTCAAAGGTTCAATGGGTTCAAAGGTTCAATAGGTTCAACATCAACAAGTTCAACATGGTTTATTTCTAAGAGCTTGTTTCAAGTGGTCAATAGAAATGAAGGAATGAACTATTGAACCATTAAACCAAAGTTGGTTCAATCAGTCGGTTCAAGTGGCAGGTTCAAAGGAGTGTCCCAAAAGTTGAAGAGGCAAGTACCCTTGTGGAGGAAATTTTGTGGCAAAAGTGACTAAGGAAAAGAAACCCTGAAATAGAAACCTAATAGAGCCCAATAGATGCTACCAAGTGTCATTTGTTGAGCCCCATTTTACTTTATTTCTAAAAGCTTATTAGAAGCCACCATGTGTCATCTTATACAAGACACTCAAAAGGCATCCAAAGCATCTGCAAGTTAAGCAGATACTATCATGTGTCCTTGCCTATTTCATAGTGGATGCTGCCACGTGTCACTTATTGAGATCAATAGAAAATTGACTAAGGCAAAACCAAAAGAAACAATTAGCATTTTTGGAGGGCACTTGGAAACCAAAGTGGACCATTGCAAAAATTTGAAAGGTCACTTTGAAGCTCAAACAACCCTTGCAGAGGACAGGCAGGGAGCAAACAGACCAATTTAAAGGTTGAACAGACACAAAGAATTCCTTCAAAAAAGTTCCTACGGCAAAGTTGTAAAGAAACAATTCCTTCAAACAAATTGTCTAAAAGAATTCTTTCAAACTTTGTGTCTAAAGTAAAATTCCCTCGAAACAAAAAACTTGTCGAGCCACCATGTGTCCCTCAGAAAGTCACAGTGGAAAGTGCCATGTGTCCCTTATCAAAATATAGTGGAAGCCACCATGTGTCATCTTCCATAGGAAACTAATATAAGAACCAAAGACTTTCAAAAGAGAAACTAAATCTTAGTGGAATCTACCACGTGTTGACATCCACAATTTCTTCTTTTGGTCTCTTTATTAAGTAGGGATTGTGGTGAGTCCCTTGTAAGCTATTGAAGTAAGTGAAGCACGCCAAGTGTCATCCTCTATGGGATTCTCAAAAGACAAGTGAAAGCTACCACATGTCCCATTGTAACTCCATGGAATGTGACAAGTGTCTATATCCACATTTTGAGTTTCTTATAGGTTTCAAATTTTCTTTCAATAAACATCTCTCAAAGTCCCATGGATGCTACCACGTGTCCTCACTTATTTTGTAATGGAACATGTTGTGCATCAATTATTAAGACCAACAAAAAGTGACCAAAGAATAGAGCATCAAATTAAACCAAGGACCCAATTCAATAGCCAAAAAAGGAGGAATGATGAAGAAGACCAAAAATATCCATGCATGAAATATGTTTCTAGAAGCAAACCGCCAGATGGACATTGGAGAACACAAACATTCAATGGCATGACCCGTTTCTCTGCATTGAGAAAAGAAAATGGGCAAATGCACCCAATTCCAGCATATCTTCTTGACAAAATTTAATGCAACATGATGTGTTACTGCTCCCCAAGTCTTTCTTGAAGGGCTATATATTGGACTTTATCTTATTATTTTGGGGATCTCTCTCTATTATCAGAAACAAAACTCTGCCCAAATTGAAAGGCATTACTGAGACTTTGAGCTCAAATTATTCATCATATTTCTTTATTAGAATCAAAAATTAGGTTACTTTTAGACTTTGTTCTGTTATAACTTGTATTATTCTAGGAGATTGTTCTCATGTCTATTTTATAAATGCATTCTAGTTTATGCAATTTAACAAGCAAAGCTAGTAGAGGTGACAAAGAAGGTGTCCTGAAGCTAGTTACTTTTAGACTTTGTGTTGTCATAATTTTCCTTAGTATGTGTTTATTTTTTGTTTCTATGTAAAGAACCTTGGGATGACTTTGTGCCCTCATTATTATTCGTATTCCACTCTTTGGTAGTTGAGGTGAAGACTTTGTGCCTCATTCCATCTTGCTATGTTATTATACTCTGTTTCAAGTTAAACGTCATCACCAAAAATATTCCTTTTGTCTATTGAAACAACACTTCTAAAAGAAGAGGAATATTTTTTGTCATTTCATCTAGATTTCTCCTTTGATCTGCACACATCATCTTTGAAAAAAGAAAGATGGATGGTTTATCCTACCCTTGAGTATTATTTTCTATTTATATATATATATATATATATATATATATATATATATATATATATATATATAACCTCCCCTTGATGAGAGGAGAGATTAGTCCCCTTTTGATGTGGTAAACCTACACACTTGGCTGACCAATCTTCTTACTGTGGTTGATTAGACCTATTTTGTTTATCAGTACACAGATTGACAAAATATTCACCCAACACAATTATTATGTCAAAATCCTATATTAGTTGTTAAAATATCTTTATGTTGCTTGTGTGTCGATACTTGATTATGATGTCAAAAACCCATTTTTATTCTAAAAACCAAATCCAACAAATAAGTCCAAATACCAAGTATAAACAATTGTCATACTACACCTACAAATAGAGTCATTACTTTATGTATTTACCAAGTCAAAAATCACTCTTTATAGATATCTTTTTGAACATTATCTAAATGCATACCATTCTTGTCTAAACCACATCGTTAAGTTGTCCAATTTGAACCGATTTCTCATTCCAAGTGATTCCAATTTATAAAATATAAATCAATTTTAAAACCCAAGGTCTAATTTCTTGTCCAACCACTATTGTTATACCATCCATTTAGTTCCAAACCTAATCTGAATTCTAATTATAATTTGAATTCCAAAGTCAAACATAATTAATCTCTAGTTCCAGTGTCAAAATTCAAACTCTTATTTTTATAAATTCAATACCTAGTTAAATTCTAGTCAAAAATTATGTATATCCAAATTCGATGCAAATTTTTTATAGCTTCAAACCAAGCCAACGTACCATAGCACACTTTGTTCAAAACCTAAGGTCAATTTTTTGAGATTTAATCCAATAGTCTACCTTAAACACTCCAAGTTCACAACTCCTAAACAATCAAGTCTCTTTTCTACATTCTCCAATCATGGTTCAAGATCAAATACAAGTTCAAACAAGTTCAAAATTGAAATATTGATCACTTACAAACTTTGTAAGACATAAAAAATTGAAAACATTTGATATACCTAGACAATTTTGGTTCACATACACATCTTGATAAACTACTTACATTGACACACCTTTGATTGAACCATTCCTCCCTTGACATCTTCTTTGACATAAATACAACAATTCAATTTTTAAAAAATTAGATTATTTTGATCAAAACCTCATTCTGAATTCAAACAAATTTCAAAATTTCAAGTTTATTCCAAGACTAAGATCATAAACCCAAACATGTTGAAGTATACATGAACTAGATCTATTTATAACCAATCTTTTGATGAAGAGGTAATTTACAATCTATATAGGTATGAAAATTATTTGAAATAATAAATAAATGAATAATACCTAATAAATATACCATCCCATACCAACTAGGGATAATAATAATAGTACCTCACCAACATGCCATCTAATTTTGAATCTAGGCGGCATCAACAATGCATCCCAAGTGTGCCATATGTTATTGAGCATGGACAAAACAAATAATACTTATCAAATGCATTATCTTGTTATGACTATAGATAAGACTAATTTACCTAACATCTCTTTGATAACAAAAATGAAAACCTTATCAAACTATTAGAGCTTGGTACTAAATTCCATACTAGATTTCTAGTGGAAAACTTAAACTATTTGGATATAAATTTAAAAGAGACACCCTTTCATTACAAGAAAACCAAGACACTTTTATCTAAAGTCAAACCTTTGTACCAACTTCTAGTCAAGTCCTTTCAACATCTAGTAAAGGAAAGGGTCAACTTGTTGACTCACCTTAATTCATTAACTCTTATATATAGTAGGCTAGTTAGGTATTAGATACTTTAGATACCTTGATTACTTCTCTCGATATTCAAAAACTACCACTTATAGAGCTAAATTCACCAAATAAATTTCAACCAAAGTTTTTTTTTCCATCCAACACCCATTATTGATATGTTTCCTAGTAATGCCTTAGTTATAGACTTGTTTAACACACATATATCCAAAAGTAATCCATTGGCTACCGTTGATTCCAATTCCATCATGGATTATTACTAGTAGGTGGTTGATAATTATAAAATAATATATCTAATCCACATTAAATGTTAGCCAAAGTCCAATAAAATATTCCTCCAACTCACTAATAAATACTTTCTTCCAACACTTTACAACAATCGATTGTAAATATGCCTAAGCCACAACATCAAGTTGTTAATACTCTTCCACCCCAAAAAGTAGTGACCATTTCCCCACCTCAATAGTTGGTCACCAATACCCCACCTAAATAGGTAGTGTCCAATCCCCCACCTCAATATATAGTTACTAATCCTCCACATCAATAGGTGGTGACCAATTCTCCACCTCGATAGGTGAAAACCAATATTACACCTTAAAAAGTGGTAACTAATCCCTAATAGATATTTTATAATCAATAGTTCATTATTATTAGTCAACCACCTACTGCTTCTTGTCAACCACAAACCACTTCTATTCAAAAATATTCTTTTTTAAGCCAATAATGTATTCCACCTAACCAACAACAAGTTACTTTTACACATTAGATCCTTACGCATCAACATCAGGTTCCCTTCCATTAAAAACAAATATTTTTTAATCCCTAACAAATCATTCCTCAATTCAAACCATCTTCCCCTCTAAATCAACTTCACACTCAACAATAAGTGCCTTACCAAAAAAAAGTTCCATGTCAATAATATAACCCCAATCAATGGGTAAATATTCCTAGTAGAACCAATTGGGTACAAATTCCCCAATACCTCATACCACCATTGTATCCAAGTTAAGTTAATACATCTCTGAAACCCCAAAAATAGGTACCCAATCCCTCTCAATCTATCCCTACTTTTTAGGACTTGTGAGAGGTAAAATATGCAATTTTTTCCATCTAAATTAGAAACCAAAATAAGAAGTTCAAGTTGGATGATATGTGATCTTATCCATTTGATATGATAAATATTTATATCCCATTCCAACATCATTTTAAGATACCCAAATTTTATAAATACAAATGGAAGGGTGATCCCAATCCCAAGGAATAAATTAAAGAATTATTTATTGCTTGTCAATAAGTTGTGTATAGTAGTGTGTAGTTGCTTCATTTGTTTCCCCATAATTTGGTTGGGAAAGCTTTGGAGTGGTTTCCCCATCTACCCAAACATTATGTTAATAATTTTTATGACTTATCTAAAACTTTTATACAACACTTTTTCCTACAATGTAGAACATGAGGTGACTATGGTTGACTTGTGTCATGTCAAACAAAGAGGAGGAGAAATTTTTTCTAGTTACTTGAAATGGTGGCATGCATTGGCTAGTCAATTCCCACACAATCTCCTTGATGAACTGTAATAATCCCATTGGGTGTTACCAAAATAGAGTAATTTAAAAAAAAAAATTATATACACATATTCAACTAATAGATTTCACCACAATAAATCTAACTAAGTGATATTTAACTAAATGTATTATTTTTAGTTAACCCCACAAGGTTTATATCTAATCCATTTAGACAATTATCACTATGATAATGATATATCGAAACATGAACAATGATGAATAAATAATAAAGACTATATGTATTTCATAATAGTAATATTAAAATTTCAACCACGATTGCTATAACATTATAACCACTACTATAAATGTAAAAATAAATAAATAGTATAGTTGTATCAATAATAATGTCTCAATAATAATAATACAATGATATTAATCTCCATAGAGCATGAGTCTTAATGAACTCATGTGTCCATCTATAATCTCAGGTGTAATCTCTAGTATAGTAGTACTACAGGGAGGGAGAGCATCATCCAAGTGATTTTCCACACCAACCACAAACCATTAATCCCCAACACTATTTGCCAACAAGGTAATGGCCCTCCCTTTATGTATGTGTCGATAATGATAGTGTAGGAATCCAGAGTGACAAATTAGAACTAGTGTATTGTAAGATAACTAATACATGATGTATACCATAAAAAAATCCATTCTAAAATGATATCATACAAACATGTAAACTATATCAAACACATAAAATGATAATGTTTAACTATAAACATTACTTTGGCCAAAGTTTTCATATATTTATTGATCTCTAAGATAAGTCAATTTCATACATACCACTCAATCAAATTATACCTCATCTTGCATTGATGGTGCTAATTAAGATAGTGGAATCAATCACACTACTTATTTAATGTCATAAATGTGAGATTTTCTTAATTATATATAATATGAAAACTAATATATTCAATTATAATGTTTCTTATTAGTAGATAATAAATATACTAAGTACAGAGATATCAAATCCATAATTTAATCCATAAAATGTAATACAATGAATCTAATATCATATAAGTTATTATAGAATAATAAACAAAATCATATACAGTCCTCAATAGAAACATGTCATTCGGTAAGAATCATATCTAGACTACAAGTTATTTCATCCACTAATAACATAAAATCACAGCTTAATACTTTAATCATATTTCATAAATATAAAAATTAATCTAGTCATATAACAACTTAATATGATTTGTATTTAACATTTAAATACCTTATATTTAATGTTTCAACTAAACATTAAAAAAATAACAAAGCACACATATTACCTTGATATATAAATAATGGTAATATGTATTGAACAACTTTTATACATCTATATATGGTATACCATTATAGGTTTACTAGATGGTTGGTTATTCATGTTTACATACCATATATCCATGTATACAATTAAAACACACATTATTATAAATAATATCTTACCTAGTCATTTTTTAAAGAAAACATATGGTATACTCTAAGAAGACTATAATTGTCCTTGATCTTAGAGTATCATGTATAACAAAATTATACACTCAAACTATAATTTTTAATCAAAAATATTCATAATACCAAACAATTCCCATTTTAGTTCTTCAATTAAATATGCACAAAATATATATGGTTATCAATTCGAACTCAGCCAATCAATGCTTTATTAATTTTATTGTTTTGAAAGACATAAATCAATCAATTTATAAATCTATTTAATGTCTTTAACTCCAATTCACAATAAAAACTAATCTGAGTTCATTCTTAAGACAAGTCATATAGATCTCATTATATTTCCATTATAGGATACATTGATAACTATATAAACTCAGCCTCTATATTATACAGTCCAAATCAAATTAAATAAATTCTTTGTTATAAATGTAATTCATATATGTTGATGAAAACCATGTTTTAATCTTCTGCCTAAGACTTAATAATCACCTTGTGTGTGTGTGTGTGTGTGTGTGTGTGTGTGTGTGTGTGTGTGTGTGTGTGTGTGTGTGTGTGTGTGTGTGTGTGTGTGTGTGTGTGTGTGTGTGTGTGTGTGTGTGTGTGTGTGTGTGTGTGTGTGTGTGTGTGTGTGCGTGTGTGTGTGTTTTATTTGAATACATAATCATATAACATAAACTCAACCAACTATATATTATTATTATACTAAAGTCATCATAAACATATTTCAATCCTTTATACATTTATGGCTTAGAAAATAATAAAGCCAAATAGAATATAAACATCAATGTATGCTTCAGGGTTGTGCAACTGTGTGTATATAAATATTTTCCCCCCATTTCTCACAAAACCTTTAAATTAATTTTTAAGATATACACAAATAATAATATATTAGAATAGTCATAACCTTTGTGTGTCTGTGTGTGTATAATCAGGTCATTTAAGACCCAAGTATGCATATATACATATATCCGTGTATGTATATATTTTACTATACAATCAATAATGGTAGAAAAACCCTTTAACCTCATTACTTAAATTTATAGGTTAGGTATATATACACATCTAAACCCTAAGAGAGTCTTGATATTGACTAGGTAAATGTATACATTCTTCGTATAAGTAAATAGTCCCTTATTTTAACATTAGGTTTTAAATTTGACCCATTAACACACAAAATTCATCCTCATTGTAAGATATTTAAAACCTAAATTTTCAATAAAGTATATACCTTAGTCATATAAATAAATTTATTAAACACAACATATTCTTAGTTTATACTCTATAATTTGACAATATCAACCCTTATATTCTTATCTAGGGATTATATTTGTTTTAAGATAAAAACCAAATTTATTTCTCTCACACTCAAAGTTATAATTATGGACAAAGGATCACATAGTTAATGTCATTTTAGAGTAGGGTTTTGAGGTTATAAGTTGGGTTCTATGAATGGTTGATCCATCCATAGGGCCCAACTTTTAGCCTTATTAAATAAATTTATTGCTATGAAACTAGCTAAAACCCATGGATTATATATTTACCAAAATTTTACCAAAATTCATAAACACACATGAAAATTTAATGTGAAACCTACCTGGTGTGAATTCTTAATGAAATTTCCTCTACAATCCTTTTTCCTCAAATATCCAAGCTTCGTCTTCTCCTTTATTCTATTCTTAAATCCATCTCATCTAGGCCTTTATTATCTCCATTATATCCAGCTACATGTTTAACTCATGTAACTAGTTCCATTCTTATCCTTGCCAAATCCAAGTGCTATTGAATACTACATCATTATATGGAACCCAACTCATAGTCAACAACATAAAACCAATAGTTTCCCCTTAATTTACTCATAATACTCCATAATGAAACTCACTTTTGGTTTAAGATCTTATTATCACTAGTCAATGCCATAAAAACCCTAATCATCTCTAAAGTTTAAATGATTAAACAAATAAACTAACAATTATATTATCTCCTTTGAAGTATACATGACAACATTGACTTCATAGGCGGGGGGGCATAGACCGATTGGTTTAGTACTTCTGTTGCGGCTCTACTAGTCACAGGTTCTAGCCCCCCCCCACCCTGTGGTATTGAAGGATGTGTCATGCCAGCATCACCGATCACATTAAAAAGTTTACCAGGCATACTGCAGGTTATAGGGGGACCATGATGTTTCCATTGGTTGATGTTATAGTACCGATTCTTGTAATATATATATATATATTTTTTTAAAACATTGACTTCATAAAAATCCATTGAAACCTTATAATTCCACATGACAATGTTTATATAGCCTATGTTTATTAAACTACCATCAACTTTAACAAGTCTATCAACATTATATATTCCAATGTTAATGCAACTAATCACAACCCTCATTATTATCATAAACACATTGTTTAACACTATGACTTTTCCTAGTCATGCAATCAATATGATCATTGTTTAATTATATGAATAATTAAACCTTATTCAACACTAAGTTAAACATAATTATGTTTCATTTTATCATTTAGAAATGAAACCACCTATATTCAATTTGTATAAAATCATGTTTTTTGCCTAAGCACAAGGCTTTATAACAATCATTAGTCAATAATATTAATATCATAATACCATACAAACTAATGTCATCTATAATTATTAAAAAAGAACTATAATTTATTAATGACTTAATATAGGTTATTCAACTATTATAAATGATAATAGTAACATTATAAGCATCAATAATCACTTAACAACTCCAATCAAACATAGTATAAGAATCTATCTGATACCTACATCTATGAATCTAATAAAGCATTGTTTATAATATACACAACTATATCTTAGACAATGGTAATTCATATAACATATGCATAGATTCACTCTTTTACTAAATCAATATCATCAACATCTATTAATGTAATAACACAACCAATTAGTGTAATCACACTTTTTAATCAACATGATCATTAAACAACAAACAAGACAATAATAGAATGCATATTAACAATCATTTAAATTTAGGTAACATAAAGACATACTAAAAATATCTAAATCAATAAATTAACATAAAACATGCTAATCTATCATGGTGTGTGTGTGGGTTTTTATCTTTTCTCTCTATCATCCCCTAACTCCTCCATATACACCACCCTCTCTGATGATGTCCTCCCTCCATAACACTCTAAGGGATGGATCTATCCTGCATCCACCTCATAAAAAAGAAGGTTTTTATCCCTAAACACAAATATATCCATAAAATATTGTTGTATAGCTTAAAAACATGATCACCAAGTAAAGAATATGAAAGTATAGCTAACCCCATAGCTAATCAATCATTTAAATTAAGCAACATATAACTATCCCATAATCAACATATGAAATAAAGATTCATAAAATAATATTTAATCAAATAATAACCATGAAAATCCATATATCTAAAGGTTATTAAGATTAGAGAGAAATTAGGATGTGACATAAATAACTGGTCCCAATCTTTACTACTAACCTATAATTAGTCATAACTTATAATATCAAACCTCATTTTACAAACACAATTGAAGAGATTATCACCAAAGGAATACAAATTTAACAATCCCTCATTGATAAATTGGTGATCAAAGTATATTCTCAAAATAAAATCTAGAATAAGGCACAGATGCCAGTTATAACACAAGTGAGTACATATGAAAAGCCTAAATTGTTCAGTAGAAATAAAAATGTTTTAGATGATAGGGTTACCAAATATAAACATGTAAAAATGGTGAAACCAATACCTACCCAAGAAACCCCACTTACTCAACCACTTAGTTTTCAATGACCACCTCTATGAATAGGTCAATACCAAAATAGATTTTCTAATGATCTTGGTGAACCTATTAAGGTTGTGTTCCAAAAGTTGGTTATAGCTAACATGATCAGTTGGCTAGTTTTAAACCATTTTTAGAAGGCCAACCTAGCCCTAATTGGTACAAAGAATATGAATTTTTTTTATGATCATTGGGTTATAGGTCATTCCATTTGATACATGTCTACAAATTTGACATTTCATCTAAGATTTACTAGAGAATGGTGAAATAGAGTTAGATAATGCTACTCCAACATATAATCAAAATTTGGGTATCTACCCAAACCCTTTTATATATCATAACACTAATAATTAACATCATAATTAACATCAAGCTAATGATCAGAACCAATATAGGCCTCCAATAATTAGAATCAATGATAAAATCAACAACACCATCAAACTAATCAGAATCAAACTCAAAAAACCTATTTTAACCAAGTTAGCTATAATATTATCCTTTATGAATTAGATAATGTTGTAGGTCACATTAGTAGTGGGCATATCACCACTATAAAAATTAATCCTAATCCAATAGCCTATAATACCTGATGTCTACCAGCATCCATTTTAGGACCTCCTCTCTCATATGTTAGTAATCCTTCTTTGGTTTGACTTGGCATTAATTCTAGATGACAACTAAGAGGTACCATTTCAAGCCTTAACTCCCAAGGTTACCATTCAAGGCCCGACACCTTATTCCACTAAATATCCCATTCAAGGTCTACCACCTCAAAAATCTTAACCAATTTCTTCTACCAATGACAAGTCATATGATATTATGAAACAATTACAAAATTCATTAGTGAAGATTTTTATCTTAGATATTTTGTGTACATCAAACATCCAAAAAAACATATTGAATTAGATTTTAATCCAATCCAAGGTCCCATGTGACATTGGTCTTGAAAAAAATTAAATGATTTTGAATCATTTGGACCCATTCCAAAAACTCACATTTGACCAAAGTGGTATGTCACCCCTTGGTCCTCTTCATAATAACCCAATTTTTATAAAATAAGTCAATTATAAACATAAGATCAAGTGCATCCTCATAGACAATGATTCATATTTAAATATTGTAACTTTGAAGCTAGTTAAACAGTTGGGGTATACAACAATATATCTATAACTAGATATTATTATCATCAAGACCTATGATAATGAGGAGAGAGAATCATAAGGAACCACTTTCTTGTCTATTATCATTAGACCTTTAACCCAAGATACTCTTTGCCATGTCTTAGATCTATAATTTTCATTCAACCCACTCTTTGGGTGACCTTGGATACATGAATATGTGTAATACCTTCTACTCTACATTAGTCCATAAAATTTATTCACTAGACGTAGAGGACACCACACCTTGAGATTTACAAGCATACCAGTATTGTAAACATTTTGAAGTAGAATATGAAAGTTAAAATTATCATTTGGGCCTAGAGAATTACCCTAAAAAAGACAAAGAGTTAGTTTTTCAACCTTCTAAGTTAAAAATTATGTGGATCCAAGTAATATTATGTCTACTCATATAGACCACCCCCTAAAATATCTAACCATTTTATCATTGTAGAAAAAGTCCATGGTGAATACCAAATTGGCAATTCTTTTCAATATAACAAAATTTAATAAAACACCTAAATCACATGGTAGGCCCAAAGTGAAGAGTGTCAAAATGAATGGCATAAGAAATATTAATTTTGATAGAAAATACCTATTTATTTTATTAGGACTACTATATAATAAAAATAATAGTTTAAAGGTGATGATGACTCATGGTTATACAATGATGACTTTGCTACTTATCACAAGATCAAAATGTATCCTATTCTAAATAGAATAATGGATAATCAATATTATTAAGGAAAAGGCCTGAGGGAAAATCAAAAATTTCTTATTGATCTAGTATTGACTATCAAATGCAAAGGAACTTGAGGCATTAGATAAAAATGTATTGGTGGTGACCCTTCAGATCTTTAGAGTGATACCAATTTACAATCTAATGATGAAGATGCTAATAACGACATAGACTCCTATTATAACATATATGATGAGTTAGTTAATACCAAAATTATCAATTCTAATACCATTTGTACTAGTACTTTTATTCCCTCTAATTACCCTATGTTCCTCTATCTACCCAAATTAATTGATTTGGACCAGTAAAATTCACATATATCATTGGATGATTTTCAAAATAATGAAAAAATTGTCAAATTCATGGGCCTTAGATATGATTTTATGATTGATGGTTATAAATAAGGATTCACTATTACATTGGATCCTACCACCTATTTCAAAGAGTGGGTGAAATTTCTTCGTCAAAAATAAAAATAAAAAAATGAAACATTGAGGTCCCAAAGTGAAAACCTCCTTGACGCACTTTCAAACTAGGAAAAAAGTAAATAAAAATATGAGCCACATGGTGAAAACTTGTATCAGGAACCATTATATGGGTAATTTCATCTTATTTCAAATGAATCATAGGGTTCCTCTAATCTTAGTACCTCATTCCAGTTATAAAATATTTTAGAAGATCATAAAATATTCAAATAATTGGTTTAAGATTTCCCACATGCCTTTGTTGAGTGGCCTTCACCAACCTTTGGTAATTCATATTCTTCATACATCAGGGAGTTTTATGTTCTAATTGAGCCACAAAATGATGAATAAGATCAATACACCTCATTTCCTACTACTTAAGATGATGGTTTTACATTGCTTGTGTAAGACACCACATAAGTTAACATTAGAATTGTAGACGATCCCAAATGGATCAAGTTTAGAATGTCCCTAACTGAAGAGTAATGTGAACTTATTACTTCCCTCTTTTAAGAGTTTATTGATAATTTTTTGGTCCTATTTAGATATGTCTAGCTTTGATCCTTCTCTAATTATGTATCACCTTTATATACACCTAGACGTGAAGGTGATCAAATAAAGGTTGATAAGAATGCATCCTCACATTACCATACTAGTCAAAAAAGAATTATAAAAATTATTAGAGGCTAGATATACAATTATTAGGAATCCAAAATGAATCTACATATCCATATATTTTAGAGATATCAATAAAACATGCCCAAAGGATGATTTTCCTTTGCTAAACATTGATATGATTGTAGATTCCAAAATAGGGTATGATATTTTATCTCTCATGGATGGATTATCAAGATATAATCATATAAAAATTAACACCTAAATAATAACACAAAATAATGTTCATAAAGTGATGTCTTTTAGCATAACTAATTTCAGTGTTGCTTACCAATATGCAGTGACTATCATATTCCACGACATGATGCATGATATTGTAGAAGAATCTGTGGATGACATTTTGGGAAAATCCAAAACTAGGTTAGGCCATCTAATAGTGCTATGCAAGATCATTAAAATGATTCATGAATATAAGGTGAATCTTAATCCTACTAAGTGCATGTTTGACATCACTTCTAGAAAATTTATAGGCTTAATTGTCTCTCTAGGGGCATCAAAGTTGATCCATCCAAGGTTAAGGCCATTAAATAAATGCCTTCATTTAATTTAAATCAAATATATAGTTTTTAGGCTAAAATTCAATCTATTTGATGCTTGATTTCATAATCAGTATACATATATCATCCTTTCACTCACCTTTTGAAGAAGGGAACCGCATTTTCATGGAATCTCAACTATCAACAAGCACTTGAACATTTAAAACAATAGTTTTCAAATCAACCTATCTTATCTCCACCCATGCTTAGGAATCCACTACTCTACATTTCAAAAATAGATCATTCCTAAAGGACACTACTTGCCCAACATGATGATCATGGGAAAAAATGAGTTATCTATTATTTAATAATAACATTGGTTGCTTATGAACACAACTATACACCAATTTAAAAATACTAATTAGAAATGGTTTTCACATCCCAAAATTTATGAAATTACATGCTCAACAAAAAACATTGTTTTTGCCAAAGTGGACCCACTCAAATATCTACTTTTGATGATACCTTTGACTGGATGCATGGCTAAATGGGTCATGAGCTTGAATGAGTTTGAGATTTAATATGTATATAAAAAATCAATTAAGGGGAAATTACTTGTATATTAACTTGTCAAATCACCCTTTTGAGATACCAATCCACTCACTTTTAGTTTCCTTGATGAGTCCATCTTGACCATGGATGAAACTTATTCTGAATCATAACACTAAACACTTGACTTTGATTGTTACTGCACATATTATGGATCTAGAACTAGAATTATATTCATAAAAATACAAGGATATATTATTCCTAAAGTCTTCCACATTAGTTTCATTCATATCAATAATATTACAGAGTATGAAGCTCTCATTTTAGGGCTTCAACTAGTAGTACAATGGAATATTAAACAAATTCATATTCATGGGGATTCCTAATTGATTATTAACTAGTTGATAAAGTAATACCAAACCAAAGGTGACAAAATTATAACTTAAAAAAACATGGGGGTTAATCTCAAGCAGAACTTTGAGCATATCCAATTTGAGAAGATACCAAGGGCTAGTAATAGGACTATAAATGCAATGGAAATAATTGACTCATTGATAAAAATCACAAATCATGTTTCATATTAATAGTTGCTTATTGAACATTTTTTGAAACCATATCATGAATGCTAAACATCTAAAATGATATGTGACATTTTTGGTTCCATCTCACCTTGGTACCAAGACTTATATGACTACCTCCAAAATGATATATTTCCTAATAACCTTTCTCAAAATAAACAAAAATCCTTTATTCATAATGCCTCTAATTATACCTTACTCAGTGCTACACTCTATCAAAGAGGATATGATGGAAATCTACTTCATTATTTAACTTCAACAAAATTTGGATTATCTCTTAAATAAGTATTTGAAGGGATTTTCAAGGCCCACACCAATGGAATGGTCTTTGTGATGAAAATCATATTTATAGAGTATTATTAGCCCACTATGGAAGTAGATGCATTTGCCTATTTTAATAAGTGTGTGCCTTGTTATAATCACATTGATATCATTCATGCTCTAGACTAATCACTTCACTTGATTACTTCTCCTTGGTTATTTTACACATACAAACTTGATCTCATAGGGAAAATTAATCCTAGTTATTCAGATGACCATAAACAAATCCTCACTACCATTGAATATTTTAATAAGTTGCTTGAATCCATTCCCCTCACTTACATAACTAATAATAAAATATTCAAAATTCATTTTCAATCACCTTATTTATCACTTTGGCATTCCTTTTGACATAATTTATAATAATGATGAATATTTTAAAAATAAGGATGTCAAATCCATTTATGCCAAGTACCTGTCAGACAATGGTTTTCTAATCTTTATTTTTTCCAAATCAATGGCCAAGTTGAGGCATCTAACAAGAACCCAATCCAAATCCTAAAAAATATTATTAATGTCATTATCCATGATTATCACCTACAATTATTCTTACCTTTGGGCCTACTATCCCAATACCCGAACCCTAACATGAGCCACACCATATTCTCTATTTTATGGCATTGAAGTTATTCTTTATATCAAGATTGGTTTTCTTTCCTTTTGCATTTCATTTTAGGATAACATTGATAATGAGAATTATATAATAGTTTGGTTGTAATAATTAGAAATACTTGATGAAAAATGGATAGCCTAATTGAATAATGTCCAAGCATATGAGAATATATTATGTCATAACTATAACATTCATATCAAGCCTAGAGAGTTTCCACTTGGTGATCTTGTTCTAAAAGAGAATCAGAAAACTACCAATTTAGCACATGAAAATAAGGGAAATTTTGAACCTAATTGGTTAATACCATTCATTATCATATATAATAATGGATTTGGAGAATATAGTTTGGATATACTATATGGGAAAGACCTAGATGATCCCACAAAAATTATGCATCTCAAGTGATTTTATGATTGATTTATTTGAACATTATCTATGAGGACCCCTACTTGGGGGAAGGTCTTATCAGCTTCCCTTCATGCCATTTTCTTAATTGTGTCAGTCCCTCTCAATCCCCTATCACATTACCATCCTAATCTTGACTCTAGTTTATAGGTACAATAGATATATTATATGTCAAATTAAGAAAAAAATTAGTTAACAATTTAGATATGGACATCATTAACACATCTTTGAAGGTAGTATCTAAGAACAATACGACATGGTTTCTTTACATGATGGTTCATGAAACTGTATATTTAAGATTTTGACAAACCATATGCCATTAATACCACTTTACCATTATCTTACCTCAACATGTTGTTCATTAGTAATATCTTTCACTATAAATTGAACTAAAATGATCTAAGTTATATTTGGACCATGTAGGCAATGCTTAATTTCTAAGATCAGCTCGGTCACCCCCTTGCCATGATTTCACCATTTTTAAGCATTTTAAGCCACACTCTTGCCATTTTGAGAGTATTTCAAGCCACACTCTTACCACTTTATGAGTCAGTCATTTGAACCCTTACCCATGTTTTATTTTTCTAAATGTTTATCTTTTACATTTTGTAGACAATCCATTTTTATTACTTTCATGTCAAAATTGTAAAATAGATTGAATTCCCATAATTGAACATAAACTAGTCTATAATCATATGTTCATATAAGGTGGGAGTTTGAATTCACCTTTGAGAATCTCTAGGTGGGATAATTCACCATATTAAGTACACTAAATTATCATTATGATCAGTTTCTATGGTTACTTTTTCTACTTTGATCAATTCACTATTATCCTTTGTTGATCAATTAATGCAATTAATTAGACCTTCCCTAAATCATTATTATAATCAAATTCCCCATATTAATTTAATTTAATTAATTTTTAGTTGATTGAATTGATCATTCTTATAATTATAGTTCTATATAAATATAATTATAATTTCTTTTCAATTATTAATTCTTTTTTTCTCCCTCCAAGAGGCATCTTCATTCAAGAAATAATCTTGAGATCCTAAAGACTATTATTTTGAGATCACTAATTACTAAAAGAATTAATATAAAGGATTATTCTCCACATTTCATCTTGGAGACAAGATGAAGGGCCTAAAATTAATGTTGTAGGATATTTTAGAGAGCATTATAAACCCTTCATCTTGGAAATAAAATAAAAGTCCCATATTGATGATCTATGTGGTTATCCATGTGATTTCTTGGAAATGATTCTCCACCCTTAATCTTTCATTTAATATGGAGGGCTCATAAAAATATTCCTTTGATATTTTCAAGAGCTATCATCTACCTTTCATCTTGGACAAGATGAAGGGCTCATGTGATCAGTCTATGTGTTGATCCGTGTGCCTTGGTTAGGATTAATTTTTAGCCATACATATGGGATTAAATATGATGGGTCCTCAGTGATTCAAATTTATTATAAATATACCTCTTCTCCTTTGAAATGAGCATGTTCAAATTAGATAACAAAGTGTTATCAAATTCTCAAGTCTTCTTATGCATCATCTTTCTACTCTTCATCAATTTCAACTAATCCAATGTTTTACAGGATATGTTTCATCTTGAAATAGAATTGAATAAGGCCTATTGAAAATACATTAGAGATAAATCATAAAAAAAAAGATGAGGTTTCCAATGAAGGTTTGCTTTATATTGATTTAATCTTGGCATTGCTATCTTAATCTTTGTATGCTCACGAGGTCTTAGGTGTAGATTATTAGTTATTGATACTTCATTTGATCATTTGAAAATATTAAATAAATATAATTAATAATGTATATATTTTTATAATATATATTTCATGACCATTGGGACCCAACTCGTACTCCACAAATTCTTCTAGTCTCTTTATCAATCTTCTAGTTAAGAGAATTTTATTATGATTTTTTCTAGGAAACGGTTGGTAAAATGTTCATAAATTTTGATATATTATATTTTTTAAAGGGTGTATGTATTTTTCATATAAAATACTCTTAATATTTTATTGACAATTGATGTATATTTTAATATTTATAGTCAAATTACTAGCTGCCACCTTTTATTTCTAATTATGTTCTTTAACTAAGAAATGGCTAGTAAAATGCTCGTAACATTTGATTTTAAATATATTTTAATATGAATTTTTTTATGTGTGTAAATTTTTTTCCTATAAATAATCTATAAAAAAAATATTCAAAATTGATATATATTTAGAATTTATTGTCAAATTACTATCATCATTTATTTCTAATTTTTTTGGGTTAAAAAATGGCTAGTAAAATAATTATAACTTTTGATTTGTTATCTATTTTAATATGAATTTTTGTATGGGTGTGAATATTTATCCTATAATAAAATTATAAAAAAATTGTACAAGAATATTTATATTTTTTAAGTTATTAATAAAATACTAGCTATTATTTTTATTTCTTTTTGTTTTCAATTTTTAACATGTTTACAGATTTATGCATGTCAAAGTTTCACCAATTAAAACTAATCACTTTGTTTTCTTGAAAGTCTCAAAAGTTTGTGGTGATTAATTTAGACATATGTTAATTTTTTACATTTTATTTGGTATTTTTAAAACAAATTCATATATTGATTTAGTGTTTTAAAATGAATCCATCTTTCAGTTTGGTATTATAAAACACATTTACTTTAATTCATCTTTATTCAATTCTTTGTTGAAGTGTTACTTTGTGTTCTTGTGAAATTCCTTCACATGTATACTCTCCCATTTTTAGGGTTACTCTAAAATGTGGAGGTGATCATTTTTTTTTATCTCAAAAGATTTTTATATTATACTCTTTGCTTGCCCTTAGGGGATTCCTACAAATCAAAATGGCAATACCTTTCATTTTTTATTTTGCCTATGATATTTGGGTGTCATTTCCTTCTTGAGAGTCCTTATGGAGTGGTGAGTATGATGTCATTACCTATGATTTGTACTAATCTTGTTATCTGAGAAGTTATAAAACAAAGGCTACGACAATGTTATCTTAGCTAAAATGTCCCTCAAAAACTGATTTTTTTGGTAACACTTCACTGAAATACTTATGGTTGAAGTTGTCACATAAGTACAAGACCCTTTGAAAAATGTACCATTAAATATCAACATCCAAATGATAGATATTTTTGTGCCCACATTTATAAGGTATATCAAGACCATCTAAAAATCTCATGAAAACTTTAACATAGGACCTTTTGGCCATAAAACAATCATCAACATAGGTTTCAAAAGTAACCACACCTAAAGATATATTTTAAGTAAAAACATTTTGAGAGAAGGGTGGGATAAAAACACAAATAATAACTACATTAATTATTTGAAGAATCTTAAATTTTATAACGCCCTCTCAAGGCAACTATATTGAAAGACTCAATGAATGTGAAGTATCTACATGGCAGTCACCAAAATAAGGTTATAATATTGATTGGTTGACTGATTTATTATGGTGTCAAAAACTTTTCATAATCTACTTACACATTCACAAAGAGGAGTTACTCTATCCAACTATTCGGTTAAAATCCTTCCCTTTTATAGATCATGTCTAAATTTTTCTAAATACATACCATTATGGTCTGAAATCATACCATTATGATGTTCATGTGAATTTGAACCCACTCCAATAAAACTCTAAATTTTAATTTCAAACCAAATTCCCAAAACTATTTCAAATCAGATCAACTATTCAAGTCCAATCTAGTCCACCCTATTCAAAATCAACTATTCTAACGTCAACTATGTTCTAAAGTCAATTCCATTTGAGTCAAACATTCAATCCTATTTTTTAAATAATTTTTAAAGATATATTTCAAATCATTTCCAAACCTAATTCATATTGACCTAAACAAATTTGCATTCTAATCAGGTTAACTTTGATTAAGGTCCACCAATTCAAACCATTTAAATCACATCTTATCTTTCCATTCAATATTTCACACCTTTTGGTTGGGAACAATGAATTAATGACATTCATAATTTATCTCATTTGAATCTAATCTAACATCAAATTCCATCTTGAGTTTAAATCACTTATAATTAATTTTTCCATGTTTCAGACCCAATCACTTCTAATCAATTCTGAACTATTTAGGGCCAATTTAATATCAATCAAGTCAAATTCCACCCTATTTGGGTTTAATTTCATTCCAATAACTCCCCTTGCATGTATCATTGATTGCTTCTATTGTCCCACAAAAATATCACTCACTTTTAAGACAACATTTGAACTATTTTTGTCCTATAGACCAAAATTGTCTCTTCCTTTTTCAAAATTTGTCCTGGGCATTTAAATCCCTAATTTTTCAAGCTTCTCAAAAATCTATGGACTCTGCAAGTAGGTTCATTTCTATAGGTTCAAAGGCTTCTACAGGTGGGTTTAATCAAAAGAAATAATTTCCAATACTTAGTCATTTTTGGGATTAGTTCAGTGCCTTAGTTCAATCAAAAATGTTCATTAGAAAGCATCAACAGTAGGTTCAATGCATTTGGTTCAACAAGTTCAAAAGCTCTCAACACAACTGTGAAGTTCAATCGGCAAAGTTCATCACTTTGGTTCAATAAAATGGTTTAGTGCTTCAGTTCAAGGCTTCATTTGAACCATTGAACCAAAGCTTGGTTCAACGGTTGGTTCAACATCTTTTGGTTCAAAGGTAAGTTCATTCAATTGGTTCATCAGCTTGAACCATCAACTTGAACCATTTTGGTTCAAAGCTTGGTTCATCAGCTTGGTTCAACATTTGGTTCAAACAAGCAGTTCAATGCTTTGGTTCACTCACTTGGTTCAAATGCTTTACTTCATTTTATTGGTTCAAAGACTTGGTTCAATCAAAGGGTTCATCAGCTTGAACCATTTTGGTTCAACCAAGCGATTCAATGTTTGGTTTAACCAAGCGGTTCAATGCTTTGGTTCAATCAAATGGTTCAATAGTTGGTTCATCACCTTGGTTCATCAGTGTGGTTCAAAGGAGCGGTTTAATGTAAAATTTCAAAGAAGCCTCCCAAAAGACAAGTGCCCTTATAGAGGGCACTTGGTTGATAAAACATCCTTTAGAAGGGTCATTTTCAAAGAAGGCCGCAAAGGTAATTCTTTTGGATTTTTGTTTAAGGAATTTAAAAAAGACTAAGGCAAGAATCAATTCCTTTAAAAAATTTATCCAAAGGAATTCCTTTAGACAAAAACTCTGAGGGAATTCAAGAATGCAGCTATGGGCAAAAAGCCTAAAGAAATTTCCAAAGAAGCAAAGACAAGTGATCAAAACAATTCCATGGATGTTTTGTCTGTGGGAAATTTTCATGGACTTTTTGTCCATGGGAAAATGCCCACAGGAGAAAGCCCAGGGAAAATTCCCATGGGAGAAAACCCAGGGAAAATTATCATGGGAGAAATCCTAGGGAAAATGCCCATGAGAGAAATCTTAAGGAAAATACCTGCGGGAAAATGTCTGCAGAAACAATCCGCAGGAAAGCCGCGAGAGACTACCGAAGATAAAAGGCCACCGAAGGACCCCAAAGGGTAGGTGCCCTTGCGAGGGACTCTCAATGGCCAACATAAAGGACACTCCCTCAAAGCTGAAGGTCACCTTCCTTTTGGGAGGATGCAGAATAGGAAAGCCGAAGAAAGACCAAGGGGTGACATGCCTGAAGACGTCAAATTCAAGAATAATATACTAGCTATTGAAAACATAGTGACGGGTGCATGAACATCTATTTCAAAGCTCACAAAATATTTATTGATCCTTGTAATCTATAGACCCAAATTCATTTAAAGGCTTTAAGGCCAAAACCAGTAGGAAGTGATTAGGGAACAGAACAACAAATTGAATCTAAGACGTGATTCAATTAACCAAAAAAGGAGGAATGATGAAGAAGGATCAGATCGTCATGTGGACATTGAAAGTTGCAAACTTTCAATATCATGACTTATTTCTCTACATTGAAAAAAATAAATGGGTAGATGCCCCCAATTTCTAGCCTATCTTCCTAATAGTTTTCAATGCAACATGATGTGTTATTGTTCCTGAGTCCTTCTTGAAGAGGCTATATAAGGGACTCTCTTTTATTGTAAATGGATCTCTTTTTGACAATCAGAACGAAACTCTGCTTAAATTGAAAGGCATTACTGAGACTTTGAGCTCAAATCATTGATCACATTTTGTTATTGGAATAAGAAAGCAAGTGATTTTTCAAACTTTATGCTGTGATATCTTTATTGTTAAGGAAACTGTTCTTATGTCTTTTTCATTAATGTATCTTCTATTCTTTCAATTCAACAAGCAAAATTAGTGACAACAGATTAGGAAGGTGTCCTGAAGTCAACTATGGAGAGACTTTGTGCCCCCATAATTGCCTTTCAGTGTGCTTTCTTTTCATTTCTATGTAAAGGACCTTAGGATGACTTTATGCCCTCATTGTCCTTTGTATCTCACTCTTGAGCAATTCAAGTGGAGACTTTGTGCTGCATCTCAATTTGCTAGTTACTACATCCCTAGTTACATTTTGCATTTACTACCAGGAGTATTCTTGTGGTTTGCTAAATAGTACTTTTGAAAGAAGAGGAGTGATTTCTATGATTTCCCTTGAGTTTTTCCTTTGATTTGCATGCATCATCTCTAAAGAAAGAGAGATGGATGGTTTTCCATACCCTTGAGTATTATTTTTTGTTTATATATATATATATATATAGGGAACCTCCCCTTGATGAGAGGAGAGATCAGTCCCCTTTTTTATGTGGTAAACCTACACATTTGGATGATTAATCTTCTTAGTTTGGCTGATCATACCTATTTTATTTATCAGTACGTTGATCGACAAAATATTCAACCAACAATTTTTGGCAACTCTACTGGGGATATAATATCCATTATCCATTTATAATCTCTTTCCATTCACCTCCACACTAACTTAGAAAGAACGCATAGTTTAAAGCCTCAAGTTGCAACTGAAGCAAGGTCAATTCTTTCCCATTTTTGTTTCACAATCTAGCAGATTCAAGGTATACACGAAGCCAAAGGGATAAAGGTATCATTAACCCTGTATTCGAGTTGGTATAACAAAGTGATTTTGATATGTTTCCTTCACCATCTAGTCTCCAACAAACCAAGAGCTTTCATCCTACTAAAGTCAGATCTCCATTACCAGATGAAGTATCTACTTCTGTTATTGATAAAGTTTTGCCAATAATTACCCCTTTGAGATTTGTTATTCCTCCTTTTCATAATCCTACAATGGTAGTTCAATGCCCCTGAGCTAATGATTTTGGTCCTCTCAATCTTACTCCACCTCTACATGAGCTTCCACACAGTTCAAGGAAGAATTTCCCCAAATTTTATGGTGATGAGAAAGTTCATCCTGATGAAAACATTGCAGCCTTCAACATAGCCTGTGGAGTAATTGGAGTAGAATTTGAAGATGTAACAGTCAAGCTATTTGTAGAAACATTACAAGGTGCTGCTATAGATTGGTTTTATCATATGCAAGCTCAGTTAGTGACTGATTGGAATACTCTCAAACATAAGTTTGAAGCTAGATTCAAACCTGTATAAGATGCACATGTACTTCTAGCTCAACTTACACAGATGAAGAAAGAGCCTTATGAGCCTATGAGAGACTTCATAGCCAAATTTGACAAACTGAGAAATATAATTCATGTAATTCCTTAATCTATAGCTAAGAATCTCAAATGTTTCTTCATTAATTCTTAGTTACCTGAAGTAAGTTTTCTTTTGAGACATGCTAGTCAAATAGATCTTGTTACAGCTCAACATTTGGCCACTAAGGTAGAAGATGATCTCATCTTAGTAGGGAAGATAAGAAGAGATCTAAATAGAAATAGAGCTTCATCATCTTTTGAATATTCATCCACAAGTACCATAGATCCAATGGTGTAGAAATTGGCAAATGAGTTGCTTGCTCTCAAAAAGCAAATGGCTCAAGGAATGTCTTCTACTCCTTCATACAAAAGGACATTCCCAAATCAGTCATATCAAGGCAATGCTACTAGGAATCAAGAGTGCAACAAAATCACCTTCCTCCCTCATAATGGAAACTTCCCCTAGAAGCTCCTCTAACTAATTTAGCAATGGGATATCTTGAAGTAGAATCAGAGTTCTCTTTCTAGCTTGAATTGAATCAAGAAAATGATGTTGATATCCTTATATAAAATCAAGAAGAATCAGCTGGTGACTCCCACATTGGTTTCCTGAACTACCACGATGAACCTGAAAAGCAAAGGAGAAGCTTTTGATGGATCATATGTAGTGTTTATTAGGTCTAAGAACCAATCAGTCTAGCAAGCTAATAAAGGGAAGACAGAAGAGCAACCTCAGCTATCAGTCATGATTGTTAAGCAGTGAAACCATTTTGCCTTTTCAGTCAAAGGATCCAATAATTACCTAAAAGGCAAATACATCCATTTCACTTTCACCTTATACTTCAAATTCGCAAACCAGCCCACCTCCCATCCCTCTTAAAACTCAAAAAGTTGAAATACCTTCCTCTATACCTAGCTCAATTCAGCCATTTGACATAATCGATCATGTCAAAAAGACAAAAATACAAATGTCTAAATTTGAATATTTGCAGTCCAATCTTGATCAATTGAATAAGTTGGTCCAATATGTCAAGAACCAAACTATCCTTGTAGGACAAAAATCTAAAAAGGTAACTCCTGATTCTCTAAATAACATACCTATTCCAAATAATCTTGTCATTACTCCTCCAATTGTTTCTAGAAAAATAGAACCTTTCTATGTTTCTCTGTTAATTAATGGTCGCAAGCTGAGTAACTATATTATAGACTCAGGCACATCTGACAATGTCATGCCTACTAAAGTAGCTAAGTCTCTTGGTTTCACACTAACCAAGACATTTGGGAGATGTTTCTCCATGGAGAACAAGCAAGTACCATTACTGGTGCAAATCAAAGATGCCAAATTTGCATTTGTAGCCTTTCCAAACAAGAAAATCAAGATGACTGTCCCTGTGGCTGATGTCTCAACATCCTATGGCATTTTACTTGGATGAAATTTCTGTAAGGATGTGGGAGGAGAACTAAGCATGGATCTATCTGAGGCAAGGATCCCTATCCAAGGTGTAATGAAGAGGTTGCTCCCTAAAAAGGAAGCAAAATATGTGGTCACCCAGACATCAGCCCCTTAAGCTCAAATTCTTTTTGAATCTACAGATATGGGTAGCTATTTTCTATCTATAGATGAATTACATGAAATACTTGATAAAATTCTTGAAAGTGTCAACTCAAAAATTAGTTCAACTAGAACAGTAGAAGAACTAGTAGGCTATAACACAGATGAAAGACCCTCCATCTCTGATGAAGGAAAGTCTAAAGAAAAATTAGTATCAAATGAAATATGGATTATAGAATTCTATGGTAGATATTCCTCTATCGGTTTGGGAGCTGAGATTGTGTTGATATCTCCTCAAGGAGATATGTTTCCTTCATCTTACAAATTACAATTTAGCAACACTAACAATACAGCTGAATACGAATCTTTGCTACTTGGAATGAAGGCTGCTCAAGAAAAAGGCATCAAGTTTCTTCATGCCAAAGGGGATACTGAATTAGTGGTTTGTCAAGTAAGAAATATTTACCAAACCAAGAATGAAATATTATGCCACTACTGCAACCTAGTTTGGGACCAAATTAAAAGCTTTGATGCTTTCAACATTTCTGCCATACCCAGAGAGTCTAATGACAGAGCTGATGCACTTACTATTTCAGGAACTCTCTTAGTTCCTCATTCATATTTCAAAGAAGATAGGTATACTATTGATCTGGTTTATAGACCAAGTGTTCTTGAAAATGCTGATTATTGGCAAGTATTTAATGATGACCATCAAATAATTGCCTTCTTAGAATGAAAAGACAATTTTGAATAACTACGTTTTAAAGGCAGTGAACCTCAGAAGTATGAATCAACCTCTAAATCTAGTTTAGATGTAAATGATGAATTCTTACAGCTAAAAGGAAACAAAATTACCAAAGGCCTAGTTTCTCTTGAGAAGCTATTTGACAAGCATGATAGATTCATCAAAAAATAGCAAATAGACTCAAGTTTCTCTCAGAGATTTGATTAAGTAAATCTAACCACTAAAGAAACTCCCAAGACGGTTAACATTGGTAAGTGTTGTGCCCGTGAAGAAAGATTCAAGTTCACCACTTTTCTTTGTCAATACATGGATGTATTAGCATATTCTTATGAAGACTTGAAGTCTCTCAGACCTGATGAAATCCACCATGACATTCCTCTTAAAGCTGACTCAATGCCCTACAAGCAAAAATCTAGATAGTATAATCCAAAAATATTAGGTACTATTCTGTCTAAGATATAAAAAATGTTAAATGCTAGAATCATCTTCCCAATCCATCATTCCACATGGATTGCAAACATAGTGCCTATAAGGAAGAAGAATGGTGAAATTTGCAATTGTGTATATTTTAAGAATCTGAATCAGTCATCTTTGAAAGATAATTACCCTTTGCCAATCATGGATTAAGTGCTTCAAATAGTGATAGGTTTAGAGATGTTATCAATGTTGGATGGCTTCTCAGGATACAATCAAGTTGAAGTTGGTGAAGCAGACCAACACAAGATTGCATTCACCACACCTTGGGGTACATTTGCATATAAAAGAATGCCTTTTGGCTTGATAAATGTTGGTGCTACCTTTCAGAGAGAAATGGATCGAGCTTTCAAAGATGAGATTGGTAAATTCATAATGGTATACCTTGATGACTTGACTATCTTTTCAAAGCGTCGATCTGATCATGTACGTCACTTACAACAAGTGCTAGAGCATTACCACTAGAATAGTATTTCCTTGAACCCCAAGAAATCTATTTTTGGAGTAACAGAGGGGAAAATCCTTGGACACATTGTGTCAAAATAAGGCATAAAAATTAACTCAAACAGAGTCAAGTCTATTCAAGAGCTTAATTTTCCTACAAGCAAAAATGTTGTTCATTCTTTCTTTAGAAAGGTGAATTTCTTATGGAGGTTCATCCCCAAATTTGCTAAGAAGACTAGATGCATTGTGAACATGATGAAAGGGAAGACCACTGTTAGCTAGACTAAAGAAGGCAAGTCAACATTTCAAGATATCAAGACTACCATTGCTCACACCCCTACCTTGGTTTGTCCAAATTACAACAAAAATTTCATCATATACAGCTATGCATCTAAACACACTCTTTCAACAATTATTGTTCAATAAGACAAGGAAGGTATGGAATCTCCTATCTCTCTCATGAGTTACCCTCTCAAAACCCATGAGATGAAAAATTCAAATGTAGAGAGGCATGTTTATATGTTGGTGAAAGCAATCAAACATTTCCAACTCTATATTCTGAATTCACACACTACTGCCTTAATTCTTGACTCTACAATCAAGTATTTATTAACTTAGCAAGAGTTTGGCATGAAAAGAGGTAATTAGATTGCAAAAATCCAAGAGTTTGATCTAGACATCAAGCTGACAAAGCCAGTCAGGGGTAAAGGCCTATGTCAATTAATTGTTGACAACAAGCCAAAAGATACACAGCATGAAGAAGCTGAAGTGGAAGATACTCCAATAGTCCTTTTTGTCTCCACTACCAATGAGTGGTATTTAGGTATCACTCATTTCCTTACTTATGGTGAATGTCCTACTCATTTTTCTTATAAAGAAAGGAGGACTATCAAGTTGAAAGCTACCAATTTTGTCCTTTGGAACAATAGCTTGTGGAAGAGAATCATAGATAGAGTATTCCTTCATTGTATAAACAAAGAGCAACAAAGCCAACTTTTGAAATATTTCCATAATCTGGCCCATGGAGGACATTTTTCTATTCTTGTGACTGCTCAGTAGATTTTGCAAGCTAGGTATTACTGGCCAACTCTTTTCCAAGATGCACACAAGTGGGTTAAGAAATGTGAAATTTGTCAGTAATTTATTGGAAGACCCAAGTTAGTTGTTATGCCTCTCAAGCTAGTGATCATAGAAGAACCTTTCTAGCAATGGGGGATTGTTTTTATTGGTACTATAAACCCATCTTCAAGTACTAGACATGATTATGTCTTTACAACAATTGACTATTTCACCAAGTGGGTAGAAGCAATCCCAACTAAGCATGCTACTTCAGAAGTTGTATGCAACTTCCTCAAAGAGAATATAATTTCTAGGTTTGGAGTTCTGTCATGTCCCCTTTTTCCTGGACATTGACAGTCTTGATGATTAGCCTATTATGCAACCTTCGTAGGCTAGGATGGATAGAGGGTCATAATGGAGCTTGGATTGACTCTGATTCACAGAATTTCTACATTTGATTTTCATTCAGGTTATTTTGGACACATTTGGCATGAGCTCCTACTTTTTAGGGATATTTGATATGCAGCAGAGTGCCTTTATTTTGATATGGTTATGTGCGGAATCACTCCCTAATTCACTAGCTTCGATCGGTTCGTTGATCCGACATGTATTGAGGGAGATATTAATATTTGATTGATTTAATCAAATATTAATTATTTAGCCTATTTTTAATTAGAAACCCTAATTCTAATTTAGGAAACCCTAATTAGGGCAAGCACATCTTTTTGAGGGTATAAGGGTTTCTCATGGAGGCCATTATTCAGGTATGCATAGATTATTGATATTGATTTTGAAGAAATTCTTCTGTGAAGACTGAGCCAAGGGTTCCAGGATTCTATTGCAGTGGAGAACGTTCCCTCTTCATTGTGTGTGATTTAGAGGCTGTGAGATATCAGCTGATTTATTGCCAAATTGAGAGATAGCTTCATCCAAAAGTTATCACAGAGATATAGATCTGAGAGATAGCTTCATCCAAAAGTTATCACAAAATTCCAGGGTTGAGAGATAACTTCACACAAAATTTTATCACAGAGCTTTTTAGGTATTTATCTTTATTTAGTTTTTGATCCACCAATAAATTATACATCTTATTAGAATAGCATATCTTCAGATCAGGTGGTTCAGCAATCAGGGGTTAAGAACAGACAGGCTGGCAGCCGTACTAAGTCCGTACAGGTCCGTACTGATCCACGCAGATACTGACTCCCCAGTGATCGACATCGGTCGTCTGAGGACCGACATCGGTAGATAAGGACCTACAGAGACTGACGTCGGTAGTATATCGACCGATGCCGGCGACTGTGTGTTTGACACAGCAGGCTAAGACTTCCATAATTGCAAGTTTATTCCCAGTTTGCATAATTTTAGGGTTTTAAGACCATATCTGTAATATTCTTTGGTTTGCATAAGAAAGGACATCTATTGTAATCAGTTGGATGAATGATAAGATCTGTGATTTGTTTATGCATGTTTGAATCTATTCTACAAATTGTATCTTGTTCAGAGCTTTATATGTTTCTATATTCCCTGATTGAAGGGGATATTACAGTTGTTCAGAGCTTTTGTGGGAAGAAAAAGAAGCCCCTAAGTAAGGGACATCACAAGTTCTAATAAAAATTGTCACTGACAATGTATCTTGTTTCACCTCCCAAGAGATTACACAATTCTATTTCCATTATGGAATTATACTCTCTCACTCTTCTGATTATTTTCCACAAGGGAATGGACAAGTTGAATCTAGTAATACAAACCTGGTAACTATCATTAAGAAGCTAGCAGATGACAATTAAATAACATGGCATAAAGCATTGGTTGATGCTCTATGAGTAGATAGAATCACACCAAAGAGGGCAATTGGTATGTCTCCTTTTCAACTTCTTTATGGTATCAATGTTGAGATACCAATTACCTTAGAATTACCAACCTTTGAATTGGCAAAGGCAATTGAAGATCAGGCATATGAAATCTCTCTTTATAAAATAATCATGTGCCTGACTAAGTTGGAAGAACAGAGAACCATGGTGGTGAATAGAATTGCTACTCATCAAAGTCTGGTAAATAAACTCTTTGACCAGAAGGCCAAAAATCATGATTTCTAGATTAGGGATCAAGTCTTGTTGTGGGACAAAAGGAGAGAACCAAAGGGGATGCATGGAAAGTTTGACACCCTTTAGAGAGGCCCATTTATAATTCATTAGCACATTGGTGAAAATAGCTTTCTACTGAAATATCAAGATGGCACACTCTTTTCTTTGCCTCATAATGGGTAGCATCTGAAACACTTCAACTCTTGAAGTATCAGATCATTACATCTATATATATGTATATTTGTATAGTTTTTAATTCTATTTTATTTTGTTTGTTTTCTTTTTTGATGCCTTTCATTTTTAGGTAGCATGAATCCATAGCCCAATGGCATACTTGAAGACACTGGAGATTCTAGATTCTACTCCCTTTAATTCTTTTTACAATTTATAGAAGTTCCCCAACTGGAGCCAGCTGTTGTCCCCCAAAAATATCACTCATTTTTAAGACAACATTTGAACTATTTTTGTCCAACAGACCAAAATTATCTCTTGCTTTTTCAAAATTTATCCTAGGCATTCAAATACCTCATTTTTAAAGCTTCTCAAAAATATACAGACTCTGCAAGCATGTTCATTTCTATAGGTTAAAGGCTTCTACAGGTGGGTTCAATCAAAAGAATCAGTTTCCAACACAGTCATTTTTGGGATTGGTTCAGTGCCTTGGTTCAATCAAAAATGTCCATCAGCAAGCATTAGTAGTAGGTTTAATGCATTTGGTTCACAAAATCTCTCAACACAACTATGAAGTTCAATCGACAAAGTTCATCACTTTGGTTCAATCAAATGGTTCAGTGCTTCAGTTCAAGGCTTCATTTGAACCATTGAACCAAAGCTTGGTTTAACAGTTAGTTCAACATCTTTTAAATCAAAGGCAAGTTCATTTAATTGGTTCATTAGCTTGAACCATTTTGGTTCAAAGCTTGGTTCATCATCTTGGTTCAATTTTTGGTTCAACCAAGTAGTTCAATGCTTTGGTTCACTCACTTGGTTCACTAGCTTGGTTCAAATGCTTTGCTTCATTCACTTGGGTCAAAGACTTGGTTCAATCAAAGGGTTCATTAGCTTGAACCATTTTGGTTCAACCAAGTGGTTCAACCAAGCAGTTCAATGCTTTGGTTTAATCAAATGGTTCAATCAAATATTTCAATAGTTGGTTCATCGCCTTGGTTCATCAGCGCAGTTTAAAAGAGCGGTTCAATGCAAAAGTTCAAAGAAGCCTCCCAAAAGACAAGTGCCCTTGTAGAGGGCACTTGGTCAACAAAAACATCCTTCAGAAGGGTCATTTTCAAAGAAGGCCACAAAGGTAATTCTTTTAGATTTTTGTTTAAGGAATTCAAAAAAGACTAAGGCAAGAATCAATTCCTTCAGACTTTTTGTTTGAAGGAATTCCTTCAGATAAAAAGTTTGAAGAAATTTGGGAAGGTAGCTGTAGGCAGAAAGGCTAAATAAATTTCCAAAGAAGCAAAGACAAGTGATCGAAATAATTCTATATACTTTTTTTCTGTGGGAAATTTCCACAAACTTTTTGTCCATAGGAAAATGCCCATGGGAAAATGTCTATAGAAACAGCCTGCAAGAAAGCCATGAAAGATTGTCGAAGATAAAAGGCTGCTGAAGGACCCCAAAGGGTGGGTGCCTTTGTGGGGGACTCTTGATGGCCAACATAAAGGACACTCCCCCAAATTTGAAAGGTCACCTTCCCTTTGAGGGGATGTAGAATAAGAAAGCTGAAGAAGGACCAAGGGGTGACGCGCCCGAAGATGTCAAATTCAAGAATAGTAAACTAACTATTCAAAATGTAGTGATGGGTGCATGAACATCAATTTAAAAGCTCACAAAAAAGCCATTGATCCTTGTAATCTATAGACTTAAATGCATTCAAAGGCTTTAAGGCCAAAACCAGTAGGAAGTGAATAAGGAGCAAAATAGCAAATTAAATTCAGGACCTGATTCAATTAACCAAAAAAGGAGGAATGATGAAGAAAGATTAGATCACCAAGTGGACATTGAAAGTTATAAACTTTCAATAGCGTGACTTGTTTCTCTACATTAAGAAAAATAAATGGGTAGATGCCCCCAGTTTCCAGACTATCTTCCTAATAGTTTTCAACACAACATGATGTGTTACTATTCTCGAGTCCTTATTGAAGAGGTTATATAAGGGACTCTCTTTTATTGTAAATGGATCTCTTTTTGACAAATAGAATGAAACTCTGCCTAAATTGAAAGGCATTACTGAGACTTTGAGCTTAAATCGTTGATCATATTTTGTTATTGGAATAAGAAAGCAAGTGATTTTTCAGACTTTGTGCTATGATATCTTTATTGTTGAGGAAACTATTCTTATGTCTTTTTCCTTAATATATCTTCTATTCCTTTAATTCAACAAGCAAAATTAGTGACAGCAGTCACGAAGGTGTCCTAAAGTCAAATGTGGAGAGACTTTGTGCCCCCATAATTGCCTTTCAGTGTGTTTTCCTTTCATTTCTATGTAAAGGACCTTGGGGCAACTTTGTGCCCTCATTATCTTTTATATCTCACTCTTGAGGAATTCAGGTGGAGACTTTGTGATACATCTCGATTTGCTTGTTACTACATCCCTAGTTACATTTTACATTTACTACCAGGAGTATTCTTGTGGTTTGTTGAATAGTACTTATGAAAGAAGAGGAGTGTTATTCATCATTTCCCTTGAGTTTTTCCTTTGATTTGCATGCATCATCTATAAAGAAAGAGATATGGATGGTTTGTCCTACCCTTGAGTATTATTTTCTATTTATAAATATATAACATATCCATAGGGAACATCCCCTTGATGAGAGGAGAGATCAGTGCCCTTTTTTATGTGGTAAACCTACACATTTGGATGACTAATCTTCTTACTTTGGTTGATCAGACCTATTTTGTTTATCAATATGTTGATTGACAAAATATTCAACCAACAGGTTCATCCTTTGATCATTCTTATGTTACCTTTCCATTTAATTAAATGCATTCACATTAGATCGAGATAGAACCTATGAACAAGTTTTTTTTGCTAAAAAAGATGATCTCTTTTTATGATTATTAGAAATAGGTGCTTGAATACCTATATATTTAAATCCAATAAACCTATATTATATCCTAATTAAGATTATTCACATTATTTTACAATGACATCTATCAAATATCTTATCTACTAGTAACACAATCAAGATCATACTAGCATAAGGGAACCTATTTTGGCACCTTTATCTAAAGACTATCTGACTTTTAAACCATAAAAACCATGTCAAATACTAATTCCAAGGCCATTTATAAATAAATATATGATATTCCTTTAGTTTAACCAAATTTTGTTAATTCTCACCTCCACTTTTGACACTTTATCCACTTATCGAGTACCTATTCTAGTCTTAGAATCACAATAAATCCAATAATCCAATAATCCAATCATGTCCTATTATTTACCCTCTAAAATCCATCATATATTAAGGATCCAAGTGCATCCTAGTTTGAGAATCAATCACTATTGATATTCCAAAATCACTTTCTTAATCACAATCATACTCATTCACTTTCAAGTCAATATCAAGACAAATCACCCATCTTCAATATTTTCATTGAATCACCCATATTTGATGAGTCATCCTTTGACCATCCTCATTTTTTTTATTAACCTTACTTTGAATATCCTCTTTATTAATGTTCACCTATCTTTGAAAAACCCTTCTTTGATGAGCTCATCTTCTAAGAACACATTATTGACCAATAGTTTATCTTTCATTTATTTCCAAAGATTCCCCAATTTATAAAATTTCTTTGTCCTAAACCTTTCATTTCCAAGTGAAAGGTGAATAAGGTACTTGTGGACAATGTAATTCAATGGGACATTTTTGTAGACACATTTACATTAAAAATAGGTTCCCCTTTAGATCCCACATTTTTATCAGCACCAACCTTAGGATCAGGTTTTCTTTCAGAACCAATATAATAATTGGGTTCCATTCTATAACTAATACCACATTTAGTGGTATAAGTAGAATCAATCTCAATATCAACATCAGGTTCAAACCCATTTCAATAAAAATTATCATACATTAGTTGATATTACAACATTTGGTATACACTTCTATTATATCCACTTCAATATGTATCAACTTCAGAATTAGCATACCTTAGTAGATGTTATAACATTAGTTACATGTTCCTCAAATTAAAAATATTTGTAATCCTTCTATGGTTTGTAAGGATGTTTCTTATGACATCAATGCAAATTATCCTAGTATCCTTTATGAGGACTATGTTGTTGTTTACCCTTCCATTGATATTACTAGTACACATGAATTTCACATTAATCAACCTAATCATTATATTGACATCTATCCACCCACAACCATCAATTAGGACCAACAAAATCACACATTATTAAACTTATTCTATGGTGATATTTCAATGGCATAATTTCTAAGGATACAAGATAACATTCAAATAGAAAAACAATATCCTAGTGAAACCTTGTTTGAAGTGCTAAGGGATAATAAAAGTTTAAACATGACATCTTCTAGTGAAATATTTTTTGTGGTGATAGACAATCATCAAAATCAAAAATCATAATCTTTTAATGAAACCTTGATTAAGGTGCTAAGAGAAAATAAGCATGAATTATCAACATCCCTTGGTGAAACCCTATTTAAGGCACTATTAGACAATCCAAATAAGAACAATCAAGAAAACTTGGTTGGTGAAAACCTATTTGAGGCACCAATAGTTGAGACAATTAATTCTTAATTAATTTATGAATACAATATTGAAGTCAATATCAGCCCCATCATAACCAAAATGAAGTTTATTTCAAAATAAATAATAATGTGTGACTAAAAATCCAAATCTTCATTTGTCCTTCAACCACTATGCATTCCATGGTGATCCCATTATTAATTCAAGACCTATATTCCATTATCCAATAAAATCATTTATCCATTACCTATCCATTTATACACTCCCTAACAACACTTTTTTTCAAAGAGACTATGAATATACCTTATTTATAGGTTTGGAGGAATTAGAATCAATAGCCAATGAATATCACTAAAACATTAGTATAGTAGACATCAACAACATAATTAAAGTAGATAATCTATTTAGAATTGATATGGGTTAGAGATCAAACATTCAACATTATGAATATTATCATCCTCATTTGAGTTGAGATGACAAAACTTTAAAAAAATTAAAATTAAATCAAAATATTAAGATAAATAATTCTTCCAATGATGAAAACCATGATTTTGACACTTTGGGCAGTTACCATAATGAAAACCAAGTTTCTAGTGTCATATGTAAATAATTTGTTGTCTATAAGCACCTTAACACTTGAGGGCATCCTTTTCTATAATGAAACCCATTCCATTCCCCTCATATCGACCATTTAATATTGTTATGAATCATTTTTATTTTCATCCTACCCTAGTCTAATTTTCCTTGTTGTCTTAGTCTTAATAAGAAAGTGGAAGTTGTTATGAGCCCTATTTTGAAAAATATCTTGGCATATCCTCTTAGTGATACTTTAGTGACTAGACATTTAGTTCCCACGTGACATGGTCCTTGGATATTCCTTAGACACTTATCATCCATTATTATCTAATTTGATCATTCAAATCTTGTCATTTGATATTAAATTTCATCTTGATGCTAGAATAGATTTCCCCTTTGCTATTGATGCCTTATGGGTATAATGTTCTAAACACTTCTAAACATTCCCATTCCACACTCTCATTATTTTTGAGTTATTAATTCCACTCTCATTTTTTTAAAACTTTAAAATTCTCCATCCACTTCAATCCAATTTCAATCATGATCAATTTAATCATCTTTGATTCCTTGTTCATACTTGTCACAATCTACCCCCAATTTTAGTTGAACTACAATGACATGAGGTCTATTTGGACTATGTAGGTATCTCTCAATTTTTGAGGTTAACTCAGCCACCCATTTATCCATGATCTAACTATTTTTTGACTTAAATATATGCTCTCACCATTTTTATATTCAAATCATTTTGCATCTCATAATTATCCATTGAGTTGAGATGCCAAAAAATAAAAAACATTCATAATTTTTCTAAATTCTTAAAAATTCATAACATTAAAACATCCTAAATAGATATACAACAACAAAATCCAAAAAACATTTGTCTTGTCTTAAGTCTAGTGTAAATGCACAAAGTTAGGGGACAAAAAATGGCCTATCCATGGACATGATTTTTCTAAAATTTTAGAAATATGAACTTCTGTAGAAAATTTGAGATATCTACACTCCAAATTTGAATATAGTTTAAAAACATGAAATGTAGAATTTTGAGTCTAGTTTACAAAAAACTAAATTATTTTTAAAATGGTTAAGTATAACTAGGTCAAACATCTAAATTTTGAAGAGGAACTCCTAATTTTTTAAAAAACATAATAGATAGACGACCATGACATGCATCATTTTTTATGAAACATTTGATATTATTTGAAACCCTATGGGGAAAATTTATAAAAAAATATTATATCATGTCACCTATATTTTTTTTATTTTTTTAATAATTAAATTTTTTATGAATTTTGAAAGGAAATAGATCCTTAAAATAACAAAGAAATGGATAGTCACTCGTGCGGCATGCCTAACTACCTCAAAAAAAATGAAAATCAATTTTTTTAAAATGTGTGTATAATTAGGCCTACTTTCTCACTATATAATCTATTTTTCACTTAGATCAATGAAATACAAATTACATTAACATGTATACGCATGTATGTTTGCAGCGTGTAGTGTCCTAAAAAAGTCATAGTTAGAAATCAACATAGTTTGAAACCTTAAATTAGTCCAAATATTATAAAAATCATATTTTTTGGAAAGAGGAAAGCATGATTGTCATGATGGTATCAATTTTTTGAATTTTCACATTGAAATTCTTAGTGTATATGGAAATCAAAGTTGAAATTTGTTGTTTATTTTCATACCTTTAAAAACTCAGCTATACATTGACAGTCCAAGCCTTTGGCTTAGGATCCAAGCCATTCCTAAGATAAAATGTATAGGAATTAAATTAAAATTAAAATACCATGATCACATTAATGTATAATTCAATAATGTTAATGTATAACATGATCACATTATTGTAAAATAAAAACATGATCACATTATTATTTTTTTCACATTTAAACAAATGGAGTGAATGTTGGTTAATATGCAATGTGATCATGCTATGAATAACATGATCATGTTTTTGATAACATGATGGCATTATGAATAAAGTGATTGAATTTTTGATAATGTAATTTCATTCTTATTGTTTTGGACATAAAAGCATGTGGGAGTTTCTCATGAAAGAAACTTTGGCTAGAAGCTTATATTTACTACTCTAAATGTTAAGTATAAGTTTGTATTTATATTATTACATTTATTTTATTATACTAATATAAATATAATATAAACTTATACTTGAAATTTATTTTAGTAAAAATAATAAATTAGGGTCACTTAGCATCTGATAGAGTTGGTCTCATAGTTGTACACCTTATGATGTAGAAAATAGTTTTTCAAAATCTAATTAGGTTAGTAATTAGGAATTTGTAGGGTCTAAGTATTAAACCTAGGGATTTCAAGACATAATTTTTCTAATTGATGTTCATTTTTGGTAAACATATAATAACTTTTAGGTTTTTGTGCCTTTCAAATTGATTCTTGATATTTCTAGGAGACTTACGTCTATCAAAATTAAAGTTTGCAAACCACTCACTTTTAAATTGATGAAAAATAGTGTGATTAGGTTATTATAGGTCACATTGATGACTTGTACACATCAAATGACCACTTTATGTTAGTTTAACTTATTCATCATCCCTCCCTCATCCTTGATCACTTCTTACTCATGTCTCATCACCCCTAATCACTCTCTCATAATTATTCATTATCCCTAATCACTCCCTCATTGAACCTCACTATCCCTAGTCATCTCTAATCACTATGTCATAATCCCTAATTACTCCTTAATTGACCCTCAATATCCCTCATCAATATTAATCACTCCCTCATCATCCCTCATCATCCATAAGAAATTAGGGTCACTCATCATCTGATAGGGTTGGTCTCATAACTACATGCCTTATGACATGTAAAATAGTTTTTCAAAATACAATATTCTCATTACTTAGACATTTTTAAGGTCTAGGTATTAAACCTAATGATTTCAATACATAAATTTTACAATTTATGTCCATTTTTGGTAAACATATAGCCATTTTTAAGGTTTTTGTGACTTATAAATTGATTAATAGCATTTATAGGAGTCCTAAATTTGTTAAAATTAAAGTTTTAAAACTAATAACTTTAAACTTGATCCAAAATAGTGTGATTGGGGTAGTGTATGTCATATTGATGACCTTCACACATCAAATAACCACTTTATGTCAATTTCACTTATTCATCATCCTACCTCATCTTTGATCACTTCTTAATCATCCCTTATTACCCCTAATCACTCTCTCATCATTCCTCATTATCCCTAATCACTCCCTAATTGTCTGTCACTATCCCTAGTCATTTGTAATCACTCCCTTATCATCCATAATCACTCTTTCATTGACTCTCACTATCCCTTAACATCCCTAATCACCCCTCCCTATAATTCATTATTCTTAATCACTCTTTCCTCATCACTCATCATCCCTAATCTCTTCCTCATCTATGTTTACTCCCTCCTCATTCCTAATCACTCCCATATTGACCTTATTATCTCTCATAATCTATAATCACTTGAGCTTATCATCCCTAATCACTCTTTTATTGATTATCACCATCCCTCATCATCCCTAATCACTCCATCCTCATCTCTCATAATCCCTAATCAATCTTATTAATCCATCATCATCACCAATCACTCCCTCATTAATCCTCACCATCCTTCATCACTCTATCATTGATCCTTACCATCCATTACCATCTGTAATGAATCCCTCATCATATGATGTAAGTATACACTCTAAAGATATATTTTATTCTAATCATATATTTTTTAATCCATTATAATATAAATTAACTCTTTTCTAGGACTTGTGTGTGTTGTTAATATCCATTTGTGATAGTCAATTTTATTACTAAATGAATTGGATGATCTTCCAAATTTATAGTTAATTAACATAATTACTAACACAAAATAGAGTCTAAATTTTAGTTCATGTCCATCTAACTAGATGAAAATTTATTTGGTTCCACATTTGCTAGTTTGGTTAAAAATATAAAAATTAAACACAAATATATTATATAATTTTCTAATTCTGAGAATATTTTAATCAAATGAAAAGTTATTTAGTGTTTCCCATTCATGTATGACTTGAATATTGGTCAGGTTTATACATTTAGTCCTTGTGTGTGTACTGTGTCCCAAATATTTTATCTCTTTCATGAAAAATGAACATTTATTCATGTTATCATAAAAATGTGCTTCTACAAAATGTGAAACAATATTTTATAATGGTGTAGATTTTCATCCCATGTTTTATAAAGATTAATATTTCATCAAGGTAGATTTAAAAATGACATAGGTAAAGGGCTTGAGGATGTCATTCAACATCTAGAAATGAATGAATTAGTTACATGAATTAACATAAAAGGAACAATGGTAAATATATGGTTGACCACATGTAAAACATCACACACCTCTAATGGTGAGATGTCATAAAGGATTTCATCATTAAAATTTTTGATTTTTTACACCAAGTGACACTACTAGGTGATCCATTTCTACAAGCCTACACTAGACCATACACTAGCATATGGTTACGAATGATGTAAAAATTTCAAGTTCAATTTTTGAAAATATACTTTAGGAGAAATTAAATTCTTCTAACTTCCATTGGAAATGATGAAGTGTATTAGCTCACCATTGATATAAATTTATTAATGAAACAAAAATTTTAATTCATATAATTTCTTGATGGGGGAAGTAGATATATTTTTAGTACCAACCATATTTTTAGTACCAACCATATCATTGGGTTCATAATGTATTATCTACTTACATTTTTATAATACTAGATAGCTTGTACCCACTTCTCAAGATGTTAAAGTAGATAGATCATAGTGTGACACTCTTCATTGGATTAAATATTGAATTAATGAATTAAGCACAACTTTCCAATCTTGGACTAATTTTTATAATCATTTGAAAATTATTTTCCACTCTCTAGTATGATGACTCAATCAATAGACATACAAATATAAGGCCTTCAATGTAATTATTCAGATCATAAAATGTCATCATGTGTAAATAAATTTATTGGCTTTTAAGAAATCACATATCTTGGTGATCCTCATGTATTTACTACCCGTTTTTGGTGCTATAGTGGTTTTACTTGCTTATCTTTTTTTGGTAGATTTTTAATTGTGAATTAAATCATCTATAATAGGCCCATATTTTATCATAAGTGTTAAATATTTATGTTTAAAATTTTACTCCACATCATTTCGATCATTGTCTTATATTTTATAATAGAAATCAACTCTCCACTTGTAACTCTTAACATTGTTAAACCCCAAAAAAATACCACCATCAAGGTATTAGATAGAGTGATTAAGGATAAGGAGGGATGAGAAGGAATTTAGTAGAGATGATGAGGGAGTCAATAGGGATGGTGAGGGATAGTGAGGATCAATGAGGGAGTGATTAGTGAGTATGAGGGAGTGATTAGGGATTATGAGGGATGGTGAGGATTAATGAGGGAGTGATTAGAGGTGATGAGGGATTAGGAATGAGTGATTATATATGATGATGTATGATGAATTAGTTATTAGGGATAATGAGGGATGGTGAGGTTCAATTAGGGAGTGATTAAGGATTATGAGGGAGTGATTATATATGATGAATAATGGTTAAAGTCAAAAAAGGAGTGATTAGGGATGAGGAGGGATGAGGAGGGGGTGATTAAAGATGATGAAGAAATGATTAGGGATGGTGAGAGATAGTGAGGGAGTGATTAGGGATGATGAGATCTAATTAGGGATGATTAAGGATGAGGAGGGAATTATTATTGATGATGAAGTAATGATTAGGGATGGTGAGAGCTAATGAAGGAGTGATTAAGGATGATGAGGGATGGTGAAAGATAATAAGGGAGTGATTATGGATGATGAGGGAGTGATTACATATGATGAGGGATGGTGAGGGTCAATTAGGTAGTGATTAGGGGTGAGGATTGAGTGATTAAGTAAGATGAGGATAGTGAGGGTTAATGAAGGAGTAATCAGGGATTATGAAGGAGTGATTAGAGATGACTAGGGACAATGAGGTTCAATGAGGGAGTTATTAGGGATAATTAATAATGATGAGAGAGTGATTAGGGATGATGAGGAATGAGTAAATAGTGATCAAGGATGAGGGAGGGATGAAGAATATGTAAAATTAAAAAAAAAAGTTATTTGATGTGTGTAGGTTATTAATTTGACCTATTCCACCCCAATCACACCAATTTACATCAATTTCAAAGTGAGTGGTTTGAAAACTTTAATTTTGACAAACCTAAGACTCTTAAAAATGTTAGGAATCAATTTAGAAGGCACAAAAACCTTTAAAATGACTATATGTTTACCAAAAATGGACATCAATTACAAAAATTATGTCCTAAAATCCCTAAGTTTAATAATTAGACCCTAAAAGTTCCTAAATACTAACATGGTTGGATTTTGAAAAAATATTTTTGACATCATAAGGCATGCAACTATGAGACTAACTTTATCAAATGTTAAGTGACCCTAATTTCTTGTATTTACTAAAATAAATTTAATGTATAACAAAATAAACATTTAGAGTAGTAAATATAAGCTTCTATCCAAATTTGATTTCATGTGAAAATCTCACATGATTTTATGTGCAAAATAATAGGAATGTGATAGCATTATCAATAATGTGATCACATTATTCATAATTAAATCACATTACCTATTAACCAACATTTGTTTCATTTATTTAAATATGTAAAATAATTTTAATGCAATCACATTTTTATTTTACAATAATGCAATTTTGTTATACTTTAACGTGATTATTTTATACATTAATGTGATTGTGTTATATTTTAACATAATCACATTATATATTAACATAATCATGTTATGGCTCAGTAATAATTGAGCCATAATTTAAATAACATGATCACATTATTTATTAATGTGATCATGTTACATAAAATGTCCATGGAATTCTCCCCCAAATCTGTGCACTTACCCTCTATTCTATAATCCTTGATCAATATTAAACCATTGGGATGTCAAATCAAATTGATCTAATTCAAGCTTACCAATTCTACCCTATTTATCATAATTTTAAGCATGCAACTAATTTAAAGATGTTTTATTCCCACTTCTCCCCCTTGCATGTATCCTTGATTAGGATTATCCATTCTAACCATCATTATCATTGAGCTTATAATGTGTATTTTGACTTGATTCATGACATGATGCTTTCTATTTATTTATTTTTTCATGTTTGTGTGTTTTATTGTTTGTTTTTATTTTTTTTTTTGTTTATTTATAGTTTCCTTGACTTAGTACATTATGATAATAATTTCATCATAATGGTTTACCTTATCATGCACTTGTACCTTAGTCCATCTATTGGCATACATCGTAATTTTCATCATGTTTTTATCATTGGTATGTTGTTGTCAATTTTCTATTAGATCAATGTTCGGTCCTCATGCACATTATGGTTAGGTCATCATGGTGTTTTATATAATGATATATATTATCATGTACAAATTTAAAAACAAAGTATTAAATGTCTTGAATTAACAATGTCATAGTGGAAGTATCTCCCCTTGTATCATCATCTCTTATCACATCTAATCATCTTGGTCATATTTCACCAATTCACATCATCACATTTTTCATGATCAAATCAACACACCTGAGAATTCAAGCAACATAAATGCTCATCCAGAGTGCATCTCCAAATAAGCATGTAAAAATATATTCATACACATTGATAAACCATTATTATTATTATTATTATTATTATTATTATTATTATTATTATTATTATTATTATTATTATTATTATTATTATTATTATTATCATCATCATCATCTATTCTATTTTTCATCATATTCTCTACCAATTTCTAAGAGAACTACATCAACTTGTGTTTTTTTAAGACTATGTAAGTAGCATTCAGTACCAACTAATTTCTAAGGTCAGATTGACCACCCTTATTTATTATTATTAACATACATATTGTTAAAATATGATCATATCATTATTAAATAATTATCTTATTTTTTCATTATCCAATCTCTCATCACTTTGAGCATTCTTATGTTCTCAAATTTTTATGACTTTTTAAAAAGTTGTTATACTAGTAGCACACAAGTTTGTGTTAGCTTATCAATTTCAGGCATTCATATCATCATTATCCTATACAATAAGTTAAATTATTGATCTATGTTTTCCTATCAATCAACTCACTCTATTTGGGGCTCATCAATTATCTCCCTGTTTGGGATGTATCATCATTCCAAGCTTATAGATTTTACCTTGTTTGGGGAAAATCAATCATGTATCTTAGTATTCATGAAATATCATGCCTAATACCATATATTTCATCCTATTTTTGTAATTAAAATTGGGTCACTTATTTAGGTTTGTTTTGTTCCTAATTCTACCCTACATGGGGTAAATCAATTCATCATCATTAGAAGTCAAAGTGTGCAAGTGTTAGCTCAAATGGAATAATTTTGTCCAAGGGTTAATATTATCTTCCATTTTAGCTTCTTTCTCTCTTCTTATAGATACCATCCATGTCCTTCATTCCTACATTCCCTCTTGAGGGGGAATCATCCATAACTAATTCGATTCAATTCATATCCTTATCTTTACATTTAATCTCCTACACTTGTCAGTTAGCAATGACAAAATTACAACATCCATTATTTCATTGTCTAATTTTTCAAACACTTTTTTCATATTCTCATTATTTGAGAAGACATTACTTTGTATATATCTCACAATGCCTTCTCAAACAGGGGTAAATGTAAGAGACATTTGGATGCATGGGGCATCTCAGGTTAGTTCACCCACTTCCTTCCTCTTATTATTTTCCCCTTTCCATCTAGGTTATCATATTATCTCATTAGTTATCCCCTATAACTTAATGACCAAATATCTAAGAGTAACACCTTATGATCACACACACACACACACACACACACACACACACACACACACACACACACACACACACACACACACACACACACACACACAATAATAGTTAATTAGATGTTTTCTATTGATTTTATTTTTAAGTTTTCATGTATGTGTTTGATTCTTTATTTTTTGTTTAATTTTTATGGTTGTTGTCTTGACTCGGTCTATTACACTAATAGGATCATCATCATGGTGCTTCTATAAGACTCAATTTTTGACCTAGAAAATGCAACTATTATATTAAATGATTTAAGAGGATAAAGGGAGTTTACATCACATGGGATAAATGTCCTCTTATTATTAATATTCTAATGTGGATCTAAGGGTAGAGAAATTTTCAAAATGTTCAGTTATGGTAAAAGTTATGAGCATTACCACCATAGGTTTAACTAGTCTTCTTATTGGAATTGAGGTTCTCTAATGATGTGGGCTTGTTGAAACCATAGGTTTACTATATTCTTTCAAAAGATAAGGAAACTATAATATACTAAGTAGGACATATTATCATTAAAAAATGTAAAAGAGAGGGAAAGAATAAGGTATAAAAAGGATGATTCTTTGACTGAGATCATATATTTTAGTGATAAGAAATAGAAATCATGGTTGGTTGAAAATATATCATTGGGCATCAATTTTAACTATTTCACAACTTAAATAACTCAATGAGAAATACTCAAAGGAAAATGTGAACATATAATTCATAATCTCTATAAAAATAAAGCAAATACACAAGACTTTAGCTATTACACATAATGACTTAATGAAAGCTTAAAAATAAATAGAATGAGAATTTAGAATCAATCAAACTAGTTGATGCACAATCTGATTATATATTCACTTTTAAAACCAACATTCAAACAACTTCTCAACATGTATTAATTTTCTCAAATCAATATCTTATAGAAAACAATCATGACAAAACAAAATATAAAGAAAGTGAAATCCTATCATAATATTTATATATTTTTAGTATAAAATGTGTCAAAACTTATAATGTTAAAGAATGTTGCTTATATAGTCAATGTAATCCCATCATTTCCTTGATGCATAACTAATGGCCCTATTACCCAAAATTAAATGTGGTAATTTAGTAAATCTTAGTTTCTTGATATAACCCATCAAGAATAGAGAGGATAAAGATCTATTCATGACACAATTCTCAAGTCATAAAAAATTTAGGATGGAAGAGATATAATATCTAATGAATTTCAAGTTCTAGTAATACATGTATTGATTAAGAACTTATCACAAAATGATCAATGATATAAATAGGATAAGCCACATCATCGTAAAAGGATTTCAATGATGGATTAATTATTTCATATTCAATTTTGTTTATTTATAACTACATGCACTTATATTCAAGACCATAAATCTTATTTTAATGTACCCTTATTTTATTTAATGATAGTAATAAGTCAATACTAGAAAATGTACTATTCCAATATATATATATATATATATATATATGCAAATTGGACATCCTAATTTCAATTAATATTTTGATGTCATCTCATATTGGATAAAATACTTATTTTCTTAAGTATGTACCCTCATATATATATATATATATATATATATATATATATATATATATATATATGCAAATTGGACATCCTAATTTTAATGAATATTTTGATGTCATCTCATATTGGATAAAATACTTATTTTCTTAAGATATGAAACCATACCCTCTTTTTAATCATTTTTTTTCACTCTTGGTCCAATATTTAACTCTATCTTGTATCTTGACTATGTGCACTATCTTGGTCTAATATTTTGATGTAATATTTTTGACTAACATATATTTGAGTATTCTAATAATGTGTTAAAACCTACCTGATCAAGGAAAACTACTCTCTATGAACATGAAGTTTCCATTTTCCTATCCTTCAAGCTTATGCATTTTGACCAAATACTTTTTTTTATTTTCACTAATCTAGTTTTCCTTCGAGCCTTACAATTAACCAAATCTTTTACCTTAAACTATTGAATAAATGTTTCCATTAGTCTATTTGGTTTCTCTTTCTTTATCTCTATATTGCTTCATGATACCTTTGACCGGTTGTTCTTGACTTGTAAAACAAAGTGTAATCAAAATAGAATTACATGTAGTATTTATCATAGCCCAGATGTCCATTTCTAAGTTGAAACCATCATTTCCCATTTTTATATTTTATGACTTCTCCTAGTTTATAGCATAAAATTTTATATATATGCCATGGCCAAGCTTTTCTTATGATTACAACACTTAGTCATTTATCATGGTTTTTAGGGAAGTCTTTAGGATTTACAACTAATTTATATACTATCAAAACTATGAATCCCAAATTTTTGTGATCCCTATCTACTTTGAAAAGTCTTCCACATTTTGGATCTTGTGATGGTACCATATGGTATCATTATAGAGTTTAGGGTCTTTGGGAAAGTCTTCACTATTTAATATCTACGCACCCTTACAAACTCTAACTACTTGATATGTGACCACATGTTCTAATATCTTAAATTTTGAGTCAAAACAAATTCAAACTATGCACTTTTACTATGTGATTACCTAATTCCCAAGATGTGACCATGTGTCATATTATTGAGACTTCAAGCTAAGACTATCTTCAAAAACCTTTTCATTATGTATCACCTTCCCAATATCCAAATCCTTGACATATGACCATGTGTCATAATTATATAGATTCATAGGTTGAGGAGTCTTCAAAAACATTTCACTGTGCATTTTAATGTTGACTTATGCATGCCTAATATTTTTATAGTTATCACAATCTTCACAAATAGGGATTAAAGAAAGTAAATTGATTTTATCGATCTAAAAAACTCCTTGAATTAAACACATGTTAATCATCCATAAAAATTGGGGATTTTGTAAAATAAAATTGAGAATTTATTCCAATAAAATGTTAGTCTTCGTTAGTACTCGAAACAAAAAAAACAAACCTAAAAATACATTGAAAGACAAAGATGATAAAGTTAGTAATAATTCAAATATTCAAATGGACCTGGTTAAAACATAATCTATTTGAAAATAAAGCAAAGGTAGGAAGAAGAATATAATTAAAATGACCCTTTATTTTCATTTCAATATCAAATATCAAAATATAAATGAAATATAAAAAAACCCTAGAACACTCAAATTTAGACAAATTTCTAGCTTTTATTCACTTTATTGTGTAGATCTAAACTTGGAGGTTGTTTGTTTTCCTGAAAGGTAGATGTTTTGTTTTACTTATGTGAAAGATTTTAATAAGTTTTCAAGATATTCATGGCTCTGACCTAAGCCCTTCCTAGATCTTATGTTTCTACTTCTCACATCTAAAAAAAAAAAAATTGATTATAACCCTTTCTCTCCACTTATTTCATTTTTTGTCCACATACATCCTTTGGTTGTGTTATTTTTTAACAAAAACATTTTTTTCTTATTTATAAAAAAATTAAAAAAAAATCTATTTATTTTCCTCATATTAAATCTAGAAAATATTTACATAGGATTTCTTTTTGTTTCTACAACAAATTTTACCATACATGGATTAAATCTAAAAAGGTTTTTTTTTTTTTTTGCATTAAAATATAAATAATAAAAATTACAAATCTCCAGCATATCAAATTGCTGATTTTTTTTACTTAGATCAACCCTTCAAATATTTTAAAATAAAATAAACCCTTGATTTATCTATCAGATCTTCTTTGACCTATGTGTAGATTGAAGGTGGATTTTTTTGGGTCCTCTACAACTTTTTAGGATGCCATTCTAACCTTCCTTTTTGCTTCTAGTCTTTGGATGGCTTATGAGGGGGTTTTGTTCCATTTTCATGTTGTTTCTCTCTTATTTCCTTCAATGTTATTGCCTTGGTTGCCTTGGATGGGTGCTTGGTGTGTGAGGGGGCCCACACCCTTGGTAAAAACCTTATTTTGTTTTCCTTTTTTATTATTTTATTCCTTTTTGAAATTTATTATCTATATTTATCTTTATTAAAATATAAATTTGGTTTTTTATTTCAAAAATTGAAAATTTTATAAAAGGTCATTTAAATTAAGTTTTTTTTAAAAAGATTTTCCTATCACCTTCAAAGATACATTTGAGGCCCAAGACTAGCGGGAGACTTTTCCCCTCTAAAAAAAAACTAAACCTTGAGATTCTACACTCTATACCGAGTCTTTTGAATACTCACAAGGCTAAGTACATAGGCTAAATGGTATTTTTTTTTATGTTATTGTGTGGATTTTAATTAAAATAGTCATTTTATGGGAATTGCATATTTACAATAACTTCTACTCCTTAGCTCATATTCTAGTGCCATTTTGGGAAGAAGTGAATGTTTTTTAGATTATCTACATGTTGATCAAGTTATTTTTATAAAAATTGAAATTCTTATAAAGTGCCACCTTGTGACATGAAATGTTTTTTCTCACATAGCTTAGGACTTGCATTTTACCTTTCTATTTTTCATTTACCTTTTGTGTTATTATAATGTATTTTAGGTGTTGAAATAACATTTTAGTCTCGACACTTGCATGAACTCCATAGATTACAAGGTGAGTGATCAATCATTTCATAGCAATGCACTTGATTGTAATTAATGCACTAAGTATAAAGTGTTAAAGCAAGGGGGTGATCTAGTCTTAGGTAGGTGTGTTTTCTGGGTGTTGTTTCTTTTCTATATTCCTTCCTTTTTATTTTTCTTGCTCATTATTGATGCTTCAATGCTTCTTACTCCATTTAAATTTTATGAATGGAAACCTAAGATAATAATAAGTTAAGGGGTATGGGCTTTTATCATATTATCCATGGGATAGAAAAATAACCTAATGATGAACCAACAAAATCTAAATGGTTAAATAAAAATGATGAATCTTTAGGTTTTCTATGTGATTCCATCTCATCTGACCTCCTCTTTCATATTGAGTCTGCCATTAAGACTGATGAGGTGTGGAAGACTCTTGATAAACACTTTGGTAAATAAGATGAAATGAGGGCTCATGAGTTGGAAAATAAACTATTAGGGTTGAGTCCTAATAATTTTGATAACTTATAAGATTTATTCACTAAATTTACTTCTACTAGATTATTTTTTAAAGAATGTAAAATAGGAAAAAAAAGATAGTCAGCTTATTTTATCTATTTTGTCTAAGCTTGGACCTAAATTTTCTATCTTTATTTCTACATTTCATGCCACTAGATGTTCCTTAGGTGCCAATTGGACTATTCCCAAATTCAATGAACTTTTCACCTAGCTCATTAATGAGCAGGACAAATTGATTCAAATGGGTTCCCTTAAGTCTAAACCTAATACCTTAGTTGCCTCTTCTAGTGCTAAGGAAAATAAAAAGAAAGATAAGAAAGAAAAATCAAAGTGTAAATAATATAAACCTATAGAAAATTCTTCCAAATCCTCTTGGACTTATTTTGAGACTAAACCCAAGAATGTAAGAGCAAGTGTTCCTACTATAAGAAACTCAGTCATGAGGTGCACCAATGCATGAGAAAGCAATCGGACACTTTGACTACTATTCTTGAAAAGAATAAAATTAGTGTCGCTGACTCAAATAAGTATAGTGCTCCCAAATTTGAGTCTTCTAGTTCAAAACCCAAATCTGAGAAGAAAAAGGGCAAGGCCTTATTAATAACCATGAACTCTCCAAATGAATGGATAATTGATTCTAGTGCTTCGCACCACATAGGTTCCTCTCAAGTCAAGATTGTTGATTTGGAACCATGTAAAATGTCCCAAATCTCCTTAGGTGATGACACTTCTATAAAAATGACTAACCAAGGTACAATGAAATTAGAAGGTGGAACCTTTAACCATGTCTTAAGTGTTCCCAACCTTTTTTCCAACCTATTGTTAGTATGTCAAATCACCCATATAGGACAGGGGATGGCTATGGAATTTGGTCCTAATTTAGTTGAAATCAAAGAGCTCAAAAGTAAGACTCCTGTGGTAGTTGGAAAAATGGACCACCAATCTCATTTTTATACCTTTTTCCACTTTACTCCTGACATTTCTTCTCCCACCACTTTACTAACCCACATTGATGGGGTTAGCAAGCTTTGGCATGAATGGTTTGGCCATCTTAAATACCATTACATTTAGCAATTAACCCATCATGATATGGTCAATGGCTTGCCTAAAGTTAATTTTTCCAAATGCATGTGTGAGGAATGTGCTCTCGATAAACATCTTGAGGATAAACTTGGCAAAGGAAAGGCTTGGAGAGCTTCCCAAGTCTTGAAATTAGTGCACAGTGATCTATCAAGATCTCTTCCCATGCTCTCTTTTACCAAAGATTGATAATTTATTACCTTCATTGATGAATATTCATGTTACACTTGGGTATACTTCCTTAAACAAAAGTCTGAAGTCTTTGATTACTTTAATTATTTCAAAGCCTTTGTTGAAAAACAAAGTGAATGGTCCATTAAATTTCTTTGAACTGATAATGGGGGAGAGTATGTTATCAATCAATTTGAGAAATTTTTCACCTCTAAAGGAATTTCCCTATAGAGGCTAGTTCCCTACATCCCTTCACAAAATAAAGTTACAAAAAGGAAGATACAAACTCTTAAGGAGATGGAAAATTTTATGCTTCAATCTAAATCTCTTTCATAACAATATTGGGTTGAGGCCATCAATTGTACTTCATACATCCAAAATAGGATTCCTCATAAGGTAGTAAAAGGAATAGCCCCCTTTGAAGCTTGGAATAGTAGGTAACTTGATGTTGAACACTTCCAGATCTTTGATTCCATTATGATGTCTCACATTCCTAAGTTAAAATTCAAGGCCCTTCAACCTCAATCAAATCCTTGTATTTTCATTGGATATATAGATAGTATTAAGGGATATAGGATCCTTGATCCATCCACTCATGAGATTTATATTGAAAGAAGTGTGAATTTCTAAGAGACTCCTCTCTCTTCCACTTCTTGACCTGCAAAAAAAATATGCCTTCTGATGGTTCTAACAGTGAGTCAACCTCTTCCAATGATCTTAATGATCTTGATCTCAATCCTTCTTCCTCTTCTAATTTTGATTATGATCCTAGTAGTGATGATGATGAGGACTATGTCCCTTCCCACTCAAGTAAAGTTTTAGAAGATTTTGAACCTATCCCTCCACCCACTTTTGGTCCTCACTGGGCTAGAATTACCTTTGAGAGTGTAGGTGATTTAGTTGGGGATCCTTTGGATAAGAGGTCAACTTGATCAGAGTTTACTAGGCCCCTTACTTCTTCTTATGATCCTCAAACCTTTTAGGAAGCTAGTGGCATACCTGAGTGGGATTCTACCATGGAAGAAAAGTATTCTTCCTTAATTAAGAAAAATACTTGGGATCTTACCCCTCTTCCCGAAAAGAGGAAAATGGTTCAGTATAGATGGATATATCAAATTAAATATGGAGATGCTAGAAATTTCAATAAGTATAAATATCAACTTGTGGATAAGGGTTTCTCCTAGATTCTTGGTATAGACTATTATGAGACCTTTTCTCCTATCACCAAGATGACTTCTATTTGACTAGTCTTAGCCATCATTATTATGAATAGATGGGATGTCCATCAAATGGACGTTAAGAGTGCCTTCCTTCATGGTGACCTAGAGGAATAAATCTATATGGAATAGCCTCCTATTTTTATTCAAGATCCATCCTTGGTCTATAGACTTAGAAAGTATTTCTATGGACTTAAAGAAGCCCCTCAATATTCGTATGCTAACATGTATTCCTTCCTCCTCTCTACTAGTTTCACTATGTGTCACTCTAATCCTAACATTTATATTTTATGGAAAAATGAGTCTTTACTCATCCTTGTGTTGTATGCTGATGACATTTTTCTCATAGGTAGTTATTCATCCATTATCAATTATATTAAGATTTCCTTAGCTAATAAGTTCTCCATGACTGACTTGGGTTTACTCCATTATTTCCTTAGGATTTAGATCTATCGAATTGGCTCAAGAATTATCCTTTTACAACCCAAATATGCCCTTGATTTGCTCACTAGGTTTAGCATGTTTGATTGTGAGCCTTCTCCTACCCGCTTTCTTTCTAGTTTTAAGCTTATATCTGATTTCTCCACTCCTTTAGTTGATGTGATCCTTTATGACCAGCTTTTTGGTAGCCTAATATACTTGACTCATACTAAACTAGATTTATGCTATGTTATTGGTATTGTCTCTCAATTTTTATAGGAACCTCATGAGTTATATTGAAAAGTAATGAATTGGATCCTTCACTATGTTTGAGGCACTTACACTGATGGTATTCACTACTTGGATAGGACAAAGATTGATTTGATAGGATACATAGATTTAGGCTCGACTGGTGATTCTGATCATCACAAGTCCACATCAGGGTATAACTTCTCACTTGGTTTTAGTATGATTTCTTGGTCAATAAAAAATCAGTCATCTATTACTTTATCATCTACAAAGGTTGAATATAAGGGAGCAGTAAATATTTTCACCAAATCCATTTGGATGCAGGGAATTTTGATAGAGTTTGGTATCCAATTCAAGAATCATACAATCATTTATTATGATAACCAAAGATAATATTCATAGGTAGGAATATATTTCATCATCAATGGACAAAGCATATTGAGATCCATATGCATTTCATTCAGGAGTTGATTCATAGAGATATCATTGATACAGTACATCAACACTTTTGATCATGTTGTAGATATTTTTACCAAGTCCTTCACTGAATCCAAGTTCCTTCACTTGTGCTTACTTCTTGGGGTTCAGTCTCTTATAGCTACATATTTACTTCAAAGATTATAATCTTCTTCTCTATTTCTTATAGTAAATATGCATTTATACATGGGTATCTATTAGGCTTATTGGTGAGACCCCATATGGTGCATCTTCCTTAGGTTGTTTAGGAGAGTCTTCTTGTGTTTGAGTTCTTGAAGTGAAAGTTTTATCCCACTAGGTTTTCTTCTACTTCTTGGTGTTATGTTTAACTTGTCATGACCCCACCTAAGTTACGATGAAGGGGGTGTTAGAGTGAGAATATTTGTTTATTTAATACTCTCACCCATGATAACGTCCATCTCACTTTGTGTGGTCTTGTCCCTCCTCTTCCCACTTTTAAATTAATATTTAATTTATAAATGTGTTTATGGGCATTAGTTATAATGGCTAGTTTTTGGCCTTATGACATGTGGAGCATATTAGGGTTTGGTTTAGGGTTTGGTATATGCACTTGAGGTTACTCAGCACCTCTATTTGTACCTTATTTTTTGAATTAAGGAGCATGCAATGAGAACACCTCATCTTTTTTCATTATTCTAAGCATTTGCAATATTATTCTAGAAAAGCTTTATGCACTACTTTTGAAATAGCCAATACTATGATTTTCTTGAGATTCAAGCTTGCATTTATGATTATGACAACATTTTCTCTAAAGATCATTTATAAACACCTTTAAAGACCACTAATAGCTCCAAAAAAACAAACAAACTTAAATAAGTTGGGGAAAACAACAAAATGAGGAACAAAAATAATAAGCAATACAAACATAAAATAACAAAAAGCATTCTAAACTAAGAAAGCTAAGAACTAATCTAAGAAAATAGAAAATTAAAATAACAAAGAAACATGACTAAATTTAAGAAAACATGAAATTATATACAATATGTACATATTTATTAAGCTCCTAACCTTAATTTTAAAATTAAATTTGATAGAACAACTAAGGAATAATGATTTAAAAATTGTTCATTGACTTGTAAGGTGAGGTCATTGCCTTGAATATCTTTTAGTTTGAATGTATCCTATCCTAATAGCTCTAAAATTTGATAAGGCCTAATCCAAAGAGGAATAAACTTAGAGTGTCGACCTTATTCTCATGGGATTTGTCCCATAATAAAAGTAAGTCTGAAATATGAAAGAATTTGACCTACACTCTTTTATCAAACCATCTCTTCACAACATCCTAGGATGTGCTAAAATTCTACAATGCTTCTTCTCTTGTGTCTTTTAAATGAATTAGGTTTAAAAATCTAGATTTAATTTGTCTCATTTACTTCTATATAGTCATGATTGAACTATTCTGGATTTCTTAAGTGTCATTAAAAATATGGAATCCACACCATAAACTAACCATAAAGGTGAACTTTTGATACTCTACTTGTGTCTTGTTTGATCATCCCATAAAGGATATTTGAGTAGAAATACCAACTATGTGGGTTATTTTCTTAATGGAATTCAACAAATTATTATTTTTATATTTAACAAAACCATTTCCCTATGGGTAATATTTTGAGGTGAACTTCAATCAATCAATTCAACTGATTAGAAGGTAGGCCCATTATCACACATGAGTGCCACTAGGGTGCCATATCTAGTTGTGATTTGTTCTTCAATAAATTCAATTATTTTTTTTAGTAGTACTATTCTTGGTTGATTTTACTTTAGCCCAACTTATACAATAGTTAGTGAATGAATTTATAACCAACTAAAGAATTGGGATTTATAACTCTAATGAAGTCTAGACCCATTGACAAAAAGGATGTTCTTCAATCACTAGTTGAAGAGGTATGGTAGAATGAGTTTATCTTTCTTAAAATATTTGAAAAATATGATAGAACCTCAATTTGCATGAGCATATTTAAATAAATTTTACCAATAGTAAACATCTCTTACGATGATGAGTGTTTTCATGTATGTTCATGAGATATTAGGTGTAGATTATTAGCTCTTGATAGCTCATTTGATCATTTACAATTATTTGATAAGTATAACTAATAATATCTAGATTCTAATGATAATTTTTTATATCCCTTTATTCATCCTACTTACCAACTATTCATGTAAATACCTTGTTTTATAAAAGGGCCTAAAATATCCATACAAGATATAAATCTACAAAAACACCCTAAAATCTTGATAACTTATGAAATTCTTAAAGATCATAAAATTATAAAATAAATCTCAAAATCTCCACAAGAGATATAAAACTAGAAAACCTTTTGTACAACTTGTTATATTATTCATAGAGTCTCCCTTCATCTTGCTTTGGGTGGCCTTATTTTTCATGGGCAAGGAATTATTATCTTGCCACAATCATTCAAATTGCCATTTATTCATTATCCTCTCATTTATGGGAGAACTAAATTTATCCTAAGGTCCACACAAACCATGCACATAATGATTAGATACATGGGGCATCTTGGCTCAACTAGACCACTATTACTGCCATCCATCTTTCCCTAACCATTCACCACTTTAAATATTTTATGTGATAATCATTTTCATTCTCTCATAATTTGTATATTTCATTCCCTTTTTATATCAAATAATTCTTATCCCTTAACATTATCATTCTTATTATCTCATTTCCTCAGAGAACTACATTTGGCCTAATGTCTGTATGGACTATGTAAGTGACACTTGGATGCATGGGGAATCTCTAGTTAACTCAACCACTTCCTTCCTCTTCTTCATTCCCTTTAATCTATGTTATTATATTATCTCATTGGTTATCCCATATATCTTAATGGAAAAATATTCAAGAGTAACACCTTATGATCACACACACACACACACCAATAATTAATTAGATGTTTTATATTTATTTTATTTTTAAATTTGTGTGTATGTTTTTTCTTATTTTATTTTTTGTTTAATTTTCATGGTTGTAATCTTGACTCAGTCTATTACACAAATAGGGTCATCATCATGGTGCTTCTAAAGGGCTCAATTTTTGACCCATAAAATGTAACTATTAGATTAAATGATTTAAGAGGATAAAATAATTATATAGCACATGGGATAAATGTCCCATGTTCTTAATATTTTAATGTGGATCCAAGGCCCAAGAAATTTTTAAAATGTTTAGCCATGTGAAAGCTATGAGCATTACCACCATAGGTTCAACTAGTCTCCTTATTTGAATTAAAGTTGTCTAATGTTGTCATATTGTTGAAACCATAGGTTTAATATCATATTTCAAAAGATAAGGAAATTATAATATACTAAGTAGGACATCTTATCATAAAAAAATGTAAAAGAGGGGGAAAGAGTAAGGTAGAAAAGAGATTATTATTTGATTGAGATCATATATTTTAGTGCTAAGAAATAGAAATCACGGTTTGAAGGAATTATATCACTCAACACCAAATTTAACTATTAAACAACTTAAATAAATCAATGAGAAAGACTCAAAGGAAAATGTGAAAATATAATTTACAATCTCTATCATATATAGCTATTGAACACAATGACTTAATGAAAGCTTCAAAATAAATAGAATGATAATTTATAATCAATCAAACTAGTTGATGCACAATCTGATTATATATTCACTTGTAAAACCAACATTCAAATAACTTCTTGGCATGTATTACTTTTCTCAAATCAATATCTTCTAGAAAACAATCATTACAAAACAAAGGAGAATAACAGGTGCAATCCTATCATGATATTGATAGAGTTTTAGTACAAAATCTGTCAAACCTTATAATGTTAAAGAATGTTACTTATATAGGCAATGCAATCATATTATTGCCTTAATGCAAAATTAATGGCCCTATTACCCAAAATTAAATATGGTAATTGATTACAACTTAGTTTCTTGAGATAACCCATCAAGAATAGAAAGGATAAATATCTAGTCATGACACAATTCCCAGGTCATAACAACTTTCAGGATGAAAGAGGTACAATCTCTAATGCATCTCAAGTTCTAGTAATCCAACATGTATTGATTAAGAACTTATCAAAAACTAATCAATTATATAAATAGGAGAAGCCACATAATTTTAAAAGGATCCCAATGATGGAGTAATTGTTTCATATTCAATTTTGTCCATTTCTAATTACATGCACTTATATTCAAGACCATAAAGCTTCTTTCAATTTACCCTTATTTTATTTAATGCTAGTAACAAGGCAATACTAGAAAATGGACTATTACATTCTATATATAGATGCAAATTGGACCTCCTCCTTTTGATGGATATTTTGATGTCATCTCGTATTGGAGAAAATATTTATTTTCTTAAGCTATGCACCCTCCTTTTAATCATATTTTTCACTCTTGGTCAAATATTTAACATTGTCTTGGATACTTCTTATGTGTTTATAATCTCTTATACTAGTATATATCTGAGTATTCTAATAATGTACAAAAACCTACTTGATCGAGGCAAACTACTCTCTATGAACATGAAGTTGCCATTTTCCTATTCTTCAGGCCTATGTATCCTGACGAACTATTTTTTTTATTTTCACCCTTTTGGTTTTCATTCAAGCCTTATAATTAGCCAAATCCTTTAATTTGAACTCTTGAATGAATTATACAATTAGTCTATTTAGTTTTTATTTCTTTATCACCATATTGCTTTATGATGCCTTTGACTGGTTGCTCATGACTTGTGAAGCAAAGCATACTAAAAATATTATTACATTTAGTCTTTATCATAGCCTAGACATCCATTTCTAAGTTGAAACCATCATTTCCCATTTTTCTATTTTTTAACTTGCTCATAAAATTTTATCTATATGCCATGGACAAGTTTTTCTATGATTATGAGACTTGTCATTTATCATGGTTTTTAGGGAAGACTTCATGATTTAAAACTAATTTATATACTCTTCAAATTATTAATCCCCAAGTTTCATGATCCTTGTCTTCATTGAAAATTCTTCCACATTATGGATCATGTGATGGTACCACATGGAATGATTAAAGAGTTTAGGTTCTTTGGGAAACTCTTCACTACTGAATATGTAATCACCCTTCCAAAATCTTACTACTTGAGATGCAACCATGTGTCATAATATTAAATTTAGAGTCCAAAAAAATTTAACTATGCACTTTTAATATGTGATCAATGAATTCCCAAGATGTGAGCATGTGTCATAATCTTTAGACTTCAGACTTAAACTATTTTTAGAAACCTTTTCATTTTGCATCACCTTCCTAATATCTAAATCCCTAACACGTGACCATGTTTCATAATCATATATATTAATAGGTCAAATATTATTTTAAAAAAATTAATGTGCATTTGAATGTTAACTTAGGTATGCCCAAGATTTTGATAGTTGTCACAATCTCATGAAATAGGGTTTCAAGAAAGTAAATTGATTGGATCGATCTAAAAAACTTTGTGAAGTAAACACATGTTAATCATCCAAAAAATTTGAGTATTTTGTAAAATAAAATTGAGAATTGATTCAAATAAATTCTTAGTCTATGTTAGTCCCTAAAACATGAAAAAACATTGAAAGCCAAAGTTGATAAACTAAGTCATAATTCAAATATTTAAATGGACCTGATTAAAACATAATCTATTTGAAAATGAAGTAAAGTAGGGAAGAATAATATAAGTAAAATGACCCTTTATTTTCATTTCAATATCAAATATAATAATACAAATAAAATATAAAAAATCCCTGGAACACTCAGATTTAGACAATCATTAAAATGCTAAAGATTTTTATATTATGCATTAAAATTGTGCCAATAATAATGAATTTCTAATTCATAAAATAAGGTTAATATAGAATATACCACTAACTCAAACTATAAAATAAGATGTTCAATTAAAAAATGAAAGGAAAGAACTATTTGTGTTGAAACAAAAGGTCCTCATTATGAATAGTTATTCATAGGACATGTTGGACCCAACAAATGGTGACTTCTACATGGAGAATGTTGTTCAACATTTAGAACCTAGATTGTCAATCCTCAAAAAAGTAAACTACAAAAAATCCCTTAAGCAAAATCAAAAATATGAAAGCATGAAATTCTAATTCAACATGTGACATACTAAGTTCCAAATATTTATAAGACCATGAATGTGTGTCAAAGTGATTAATTATTTTATAGTTATTGAATTCACATAAATAGATTTAAACTTTTCTAAAATAATTAAAACTTTTAAGATAGAAAAAATTGGATTTTTGACTTTGGGCGGGGGGGGAGGGGGGGGGGGGGGGGGAAAGGAATGACATAGGCATTGACCTACTACCATCTACAAGTATATATCCTTGATATAGATATATTTGGTCCCACTCAAGGCCTTTTTCCACTGCTAGCTATGCTTAAAAACCTATAATAAAAATTTCTTGAATCACCCTTTCGAGGAAAGAATTTATATTTTTCGTTTTCTTTAATTTTATTATGATTTCTTTATTTTGATTTTTTTTCATTATTTATTTCATTTAGGTTTGGGGAATAAGCCAACGTATAATGATAGATTCATAAAATTAATAACTATCAATACAAAGTTAAATCAATTTAGTGTTTATATCTTACTTCAAATATTATATTAAGTGCAAAATGATGGATTCAACAATAAAAGAAACATTTCTAAAATATGCATGCTCTATTTGGAATCATAAGCCTTAAAAGTTTTGAAAATATACAAAAAAAATTATAGTAATATGTGTACTTATTTAAAGATGACTACTCACCTTGTAACTTATAAAATATGAATGATTCTTATACATTCATAAACATTTGAGGTTCCTAGCCCATTGGAAATATAAGAACACAAAATTACTTCAACATATTGTTGTCTTAATTTTCTATCCATTTCTTAAACTCTATTTCCATATAACACTGATTAGGATCAAATCTTACTTCTCCAGGACTAAAGCATGAAAAAAGTTCAATAAGGGAAGATCCAAAAAAATAATGGGAAGGGAGTATCTTATGAAAGATTAACTTCTCGTGATACAATATAAATCAAATATAATAAATCTTAAAAAGCACACAAATACCACCAACATCTCCAAAAAAATAAACCAACTTAAATAAGTTAGAGGAAAACAATAAAACAAGGAACAGAAAAAAAAAAAAAAAAAGCAATACAAACACAAAACAACAAAAATCAAACTAAAATAAGAAAGATAAGAACTAATATAAGAAAATATAAAATTAAACTAACAAAGAAACACAACTAAATTTAAGAAATCATGAAATTATATATAATATGTACATACCATTAACCTCCTAACACTCATTATGAAATTACATTCGACAGAACAACTAAGAAATAATGTTTTAAAAATTATTCATTGACTCGTAAGATGAGGTCATTACCTTGTAGATATTTTAGTCTTAATGTATTCTATCCTATAAGCTCTAAAAATTGATAAGACCCGATCCAAAGAGGACTGAACTTATAATTTTGACCCTTATTCTCATGGGCTTTGTCCCATAATAAAATTAAGTCTAAAATACAAAATCATTTGACATACACTCTTTTATAAAGCCATCTCTTCATAACATCCTAGGATGTGCTAAAATTCTTCAAGGCTTCTTCTCTTGTGTCTTCTAAATGAATAAATTTTAAAAATATAGATTGACTTATCTCATTTTATTCTATATTGGCATGAATGAATTGATCTATATTTATTAAGTGTCATTGAAAATATTGGTTCCACACCATAAACTAACCATAAAGGTGAAATCTTGATACTCTACTTGTGTCTTGTCCAATCAGACCATAAAACATATTTGAGTAACAAATAACAACTATGTGGGTTATTTTATACTACTTTCTTAATGATATTCAACAAATTTTTATTTTTAGATTTAGCCAAACCATTTCCCTATGGGTAATAGTTTGAGGTGAATTTAAATAAGTCAATTCAACTGATTGGAAGCTAGGCTCATTATCACACATGAGTGCCACTGGGGTGCCAAATCTAGTTATGATTTGTTCCTCGATAAATTTAATCTTTTATTTAGTATTACTATTCTTGGTTGATTTTGATTTAGCCCACATTTTTCAATAGTTAGTGAAATGAATTTATGACTAGTTAAATAATTGGGATTTATAACTCCAATGAAGTCTATACCCATTAAGTAAAAGGTTGTTCTTCAATCATTAGTTGAAAAGGCATGGTAGCATGAGTTTATCTTTTTGAAAATATCTAAAAAATATGATAGGACCTCACATGTGCATGATCATATTTAAATAAAGTTATCCAATACTAACCATATTTTAAGATGTGTGTTTTCATATTACCAAAAGGATGGCCACTACCTAGTTTGTCATGAAGATAAATCATGACCTCTTATGCTTCTTCTTATGTTAAACATATTATGAAAATCCCTTCATGATTTTTATGGTATAAGATGCCTTTATTTAACATGAAGTGAGAAACATTTAATCCTAATAATTTTTTATGCCCTATCAAGATTAGCTAGTGGAATACCATATAACAAGTAATGAATGATTGAATCATACCATAGGTTGTGATTGATTTCAGACTTATTTACATTAACAACAACAATACTAGGATAAAATTCAAAAATTAATTATGATAAACCTTGAATCAAACCAACCTTACAGGAGTAACATTCATGTCATATTATTGAAGATTTGAGACCCATAATCCTCTTCTTTCCCCAAGATATTGTCCTAACATCAACTTGACAAGAGGTTAAAGACCATAACATAAACCTTGTTCCATAGAATGTAATGTCAAAATTTAATTTTTGCCTTTATTAATGCATAAGAATGTTTGTCTAACATAGGGTAATTTAATTCAACCTCTTTCAAATTGGTAATCATGAAAGATATAATGTGTTCTCCATCTTCAAACTTTTGTGTCAGGACTACTATAATTACATGATCAAAAGTAAATGAATATATGTAAGAGTCTTTGCTATAATTTTAATGGACCAAATAGGGGATTCAATTATGGTTTCCTTGATTTCTTGAAATTATTTCTTTGAACTAGGGTTCCACTCTACATTGGATGCCTATTTTAACATGGCATTCAAATATTTAACTATTTCTAGAAAACTAGAAATGAACTTACCAAAGAAATTGATCTTACCAAAGAAAGATTTTAGTTATTTATTACTATTTGGAAATGGAATTTTGGAAATGGAATTAACTCAATCAGGGTCAATTTACTTACCTTCTTTTTTATTACATGACCAATAAGCTTACCTTTTATTGCACAAAATATACACTTTTTGGGATTGAACTAAATACAAAATTTGTGGCAAAGTTCAAAAATATTATATAAGTGATTCAAATGGTTTGATCTATGTTTATAAAACATTTTTAAATCATCCATGTAAATAATAATGAAATTACCAATCAATCCTTAAAATTTAGTGTCCATATCTATTTAGAAAGTGGCACCAACATTGATCCAACTGAAAGACATATTTTTGCAAGCAAACATTCCCCATTTTATGGTGAAAGTTATTTTAGATCTATCATTTTTTCAACAAAATTTTGATTATAACCTAAGAATCCATCTAATAAATAAATCATCTTAGACACACTAACTTGTTGAATGACTTCATATAGAGATCAAAAATTATAATTGTCATTATCTAAAGCTCAATTCAATTTTCTAAAATCCACACAAATACAAATATATCTATTTTTATTCTCAATTGAAACTAGTTTAGCCCTCCAATTTGAATGACGCACTAGAAATATTATGCCAACTAATAATAGCATTTGAACCTCCTTTTGGATAACTAGTTCAATAATAGGATTGGTTGGTCTTTGGCATTGTCTAAATGGTCTTTGATCAAGGTTTAAAGGGATATTATGTGTCATGATGTTGGGAATAAACATATTCAAGTCTCCATATGTTCAATAAATGACATCTTTGTTGTAGATCAATCTTAATTTCAGCCTTTCCATTTCATTATCACTGCATTTAGGTCTTGTGTTGATGTTTTGAGGTTGATTATGTGTCCCCATGTTAACAAATCATAATTTATGATTGGAACAAATGGGACTTTTAAGTCTATTTTCAAGGTTGTCTAGATTTAAAAATCATTCCAGTGAGATCATCCCCCTTGGAATCCAATTATCTTTAAGATTCAACACTCTGTCATCATCACTTTACTCTTCATTAAAGTCATTCATTTTTATCTTCATCAATTACATGTGTATCAAAAGCATTCAAATTATAAAGGAAATCCAAGATATGCCTATCATATTCAAATACTTGAAAATATTTTAAATTATCTAGAATAGATGGGCATGAAACTAATTCCAAAATAAAATTTTGTAAATAAGTATTTTCCAATGGTGTGAGGTTGGCAACAAAAATAAATAGTGAATATGCCATAGAATTATCATTTCTAGGAACAATAAGGATGTTAAAATCATCAAAAGATTTAATTAGATCCAAAGCTTGGTTCTTATACCTTTTTAAATAATATATCTTACACTAAAATTTATTTTTTACATGATTGGTGACTAATTCAAAGTCACTATAAACTTTCAATTGATGAACATCATATTTGGTTACAAACTATAGTCCTAAAATTAATGCTTAATATTTGTTTATGTTTTTATGCATAGTAATTGAAATCTATATGATACTACATGTTTTATATTATATGGGTTGATAATTAAAATACCTCCTTCAGATCTCTATTTAGATCATGCTCCATTAAAATAAAAAGACCACATACCTAAATTTTGATCATGTTCAAGCTTTTTCTTCTTTTTTGATTTGGTAATCAGAGTATAAACATATGAATTTGTATAAGTAAAGTTTAATTTTTTATTGATTGAATTATATTTTTTAATCATCAACTTCATGTGTGGCTCTATATCAATTCTGATTTGATTTTCCATTTCATTACATGGAAGCCACATATGAGAAAAGTCTATTGCCATATAACCATTAAGAAATCTTGATCAATCCCTACTTAGTAGGATGTCATATGCTTATGGGATATCAATAAATTGTATGTATATGAACTGTTGCACTCTTGGTTTAGTTTATAACTTTAAATAAACATTCAAAAACTCTCCTAAAACTTTAAATTTAGACTTAACAAAATAAATTACCACTTTATTTTATTTGATAGGGATCAATCCTAATTTATTATAAATCCCTACATGCATAATATTAGTTGAGGCATTAGAATAAAGAATGAAATTATGAATAATTTTACCAAAAATTCAAACTCTAAGTGAAAAGGGTGGAGCCTCTATTCTGGTCTTATGCATTATAGCATTGGTATTATCAATAGTCTTATGTTTGGGTTGAATACTCTTCCATGTAAGAGACTTAAGAATAAAATCTCTTTATTAAATTATTTTTTCCAAATCATGGAGGGTTATATTAGCTTTTATTTTCTTCATATCCCCCATATTGTTGTAACTTATTTTTCTAGTGGAGAGTTGGTTGTCACCTGACTTTGGTGTGGGTGGATCATTTATAGATTTTGGATAAAGAGATGTAGAAACATTGTATAGTGGGGTTAAATAATTTAAAGGCTAATGTTCTCTACTCCTAAGATTATAGTTTCCTTTTTGGTGTTTTTGTAAATCTTGAATATCATTAGTATTTTCTTCTAGTTTATTGTCACCTACATTAGGAAAGTCTAAAGTCTCTAAAACCATGGTTGTATTAGGGGATTTTGATGAACTAGGAACATCAAAATGACTTGAAGTATTCTGATCATATAGAAAAACCTCATATTCTTTAATTTCTTTTTGAATAATGTTAAAGGATTGATAAAAATCAACATAGTCAAGTTTTCCATGTTGATCTGTGTTATGCACATGACACTAGTTGGGTAGGGAAATTTCCATGATACTAATTTCAAGTAATTTTTTGGATGAAGACTCAAATTATTTACCAGATCTATTGAAATTTTTGTAGTTTCATTGGTAAGTTAAATTTGGGAAAACCTTTCCACTACTTGAGCTATCTACTTATTTTTGAAAGTTTAGGAAATCATTGCTTAATATTTGGACCATCCTTTAGATTGCATCTAACTCAGGTTTGGCTGGGTCTTGAGATTAATTTTTGTATTATTCATTACAGATAGAACTAAATTTTGGTTGTAAGACTGAGGCATTACTTCATTACTAACTACATGACTTAGAAATCCTAAATTTTGATTGGGAATAACATGGGTTAAAGGCAACTAATTTATGATTGAAAGAAGTTGTGGTAATGAAACATTTTGATTTAAAAATGGAATTAAGTTTAAATTTGTCATGTTTGGGAGAAAATTGGGAATGGGAGCCAACATTTACCCTTATGTATTGAGTTTTTTGTCCACTTTTATTACTTCCATATGCAAGGGAAAAATTATTGATAGATGGTATCTCCTTAAGAAAGTTGAAATCCAAGGGTTCAAAGCATTTTTAAATATTTCTAATGTTATTTTGGTATTTGGTATATATAAGGTTATTGCTCTACTCTACATATTTTGAAAATGTGCATTAAAATTATGTATAGGTTCATTGGATTCCCTTCTCATGCAATAAAATTATTGGTATAAGATGTTTTAATCTACCACCTAACCAAACTAGGCTAGGAATGTGTTACTCAATTGATTATATCCTATGATTGAATTTTCATAGAGATTAAGGAACCTGTCATAAACATGATCAATCAAGGTGAAAGGGAATAACCTATAGGATACATATTCATGATTGACACTAAGTAATGTGAGGGATGTTTTATAAGGTGTAATGTGTTATTCTTTAGTTATTTTAGTGTTTTGAGTAAACTTTGGAAGATAAGTCTTAGGGTTTTTAGGCAAATAATACACATCATTAAGAACATTTAGAGTTGGTCTAACTAGCAAAGATATAATCATTTGGACTAGTCTATTGGTGATAGATTATGGGGATGGTGTGGTTAGGGAAACTAATCTTCTATATCTACCTCGATCAAATCTAAGACATCTATGAACTTAAAGAGGAGAAATAATTAATATTTTATGACCTAACCTAACTCCAAATCATGTGATCCTTGAAAAAGACTCCAAACTGACAAACACTAATTTCTATTAATATGGATTATAGACACATAATCAATGAAAAATCATATGGATGAGTTACAAGACCAAAACTCATGAATATTAACCACATAAATTTATAGAACATCCTTTTATCACTATTTTTTGTTTGTGTGTATTTTAAGCACACTATGGTAATCAAGAGAGGCATAAAGAATGGTAATATATATATATATATATATAATATATATGTATATATATATATATATATATATGTGTATATATATATATATATATATATGTATATATATATGTATATATATATATAATGATAACCTCAAATTATTCATAGGTTCATTATAGGAGGTTTATGATCAGATGTTCATGAGGTTCATTATCATAGGTTCATGATCATAGGTTCAGGCCCTCCTAGTGCTAATTTTTGTTAGGTTCAATTTATGACCCACTCAAATGCAACTATTGGATTAACTTATTTAAAAGGATAAAGGGAGTCTACAACACATGGGACAAATGTCCCCTTATTTTTTTGATTCTATTGAAGAACCAACGGATAAGAAATTTCCAAAATGTTTAGCTATGGGAAAGTTGTGAGTGTTACCACCAGAGCTTCAACTAGTCTTCTTACCAAAACTAAAGTTGTCTAATTTTGTGGGCTTGTTGAAACCATAGGTTTAATATATCCGTTAATAATATAAGAAAATTATAATCTAGTGAGTATTACATCTTATCATTAAAAAAATGTAAAAGAGAGGAAAAGAATAAGGTAGAAAAGGGATGACTCTTTGATTGATATTAGATATTTTAGTGCTAAGAGATAGAAATCATGGTTGACTATAATTAAGTAACTAGGCATCAAAATTAACTATTTCACAACCTAAATATATCTCAATGATCAAGACTCAAACAAAAATGTGAAATATAATTTATAATATCTATAAAAAAAAAAATGAACAAGCCTATAGCTATTTCACATAATGGCTTAATGAAAGCTTAAAAATAAATAGAATGAAAATTCATTATCAATCAAACTAGTTGTTGCATAATATGATTGTATATTCACTTTCAAAACAATCATTCAAAAAAATTATTGGCATGTATGTGAGGATCCTTCTCAAATATTTAAAAATACATTAAATAAGTGAGAAATGAAATGAAATTTGAAACATAACCCAAACTAACCTTTAGATCACATGCCACTTATAAGGAGCAACCTCCTTTGAGTAAGTTCAATACAATAATATTCGTGTATGCCTTCATTGGGCCTCAACACTTAAATATTAAATCTATTATAACAACTACTACTTCCCATGTATGTGGGATAATTCAAATATGTTAAAGGGATGACATACAAAGTATATGTGCCCATAATAACTAATACACTAATAATGCAAAGAGAAGGATAGGACACAGGTTCCTAACATCCCCCCCTAGAAAAATGTTTGTCCTCAAAGCTTAAGATGTGGGAATCATTATTGAATTTGGAATAGTAGTGCCCATGTGGCATCTTCTAGTGACATCATGTGACACTAGATTAAGACTTTTATGATTAATTAAAAGTGAAGTTGGTAGGTGTGTTTGTCCAATACTGCTTCCATTTCAAGAAGGATAGAGCCTTAATTATCAAGTTATAGTAAAATTATTTTCCCTCTAATGGTGGTTTCAAGAAATGTATTTAAACATGAGACATGAAAGACTAGGTGGACTCAAGAGGAAGGTGGAAGCTCTAAATTATAAACAACAGGACCAATATACTAGAGAACCTTATATGGGCTGATAAAACTTTAGAGCAAGCTTATGACATACTTTTAGTTTTAGGGATGATTGCTTGTATGGTTGTAGATGAAGAAAACCCATATTTTTAGGTTAAAATATGTCTTTAGAGTGGTGTTAATCAACATTTTACTTCATTTGATTATGTTCTAGATGGAGATTTCCCTATAGGGTGTTGATAATATGATCTTGATGTCAAATAGTAGCATCGATTGCTTGAATCAAGGGGTATATGGGATAAGTGTTGGGGGAACTTGACCATAAACTACTTCATATTGAGTCATTTTAGTAGAAGTGTGGTAAGAGGTATTATAACACAATTCTATGATGGGAAATCACTATGCCCACTATTGTTGTTATTTCAAATCAAAGAAAAAAAGGAATATTTATAAGCATTTTTTGATAATTTATGTCTATCCATTTATTTTAAGGTGATACCCAAAGGTCATCTTCAATTATGTGCATGTGCATCAAAATAGCTCCATCCAAAAATGGTTGGTGTAAGTTACATCATGATAAAAAATTATTGAATAAGGGATGCCATGAAGATGAAATATATTATCCAAGAAAACTTTTATGACCGTAGAGGTTGTATAAAGATGGTTAAGGGCACAAAAATGGGTATATTTGGAGAGGTAATCTACCATGACCAATATCACTATTTTTCCTCTAGATTTAGGAATTCGCTCAATGGAATCCATAGAAATATCAGTTCAAATCCTAGTAGGAATAGACAAGGGCTCGATGAAACTAGGAATCACTATTGTTTCACCTTTGTTGCAATGGTAGGTATCACATTCATCCACCATCTATTTATTTTACCCTTTCATCCCCTTCCAAAATAAGTTTCAATGTGGCCACTCATATGTTTTGATAAATACTGAGTGAATTGCTTATGGAGAAGCATGGATTTTATAAAAAATAGCCTATTAAAGGTTTGTATTATTGGAAATCATGAGATGACACTTAAAACATAAAGAATAACCATCGCATGAATAATGTGGTAATATAAAGGGGTTAGTAGTCAATTGTCAAATGAGTTAGTGTAAGGAGGGATCATTTGCATACCCTTGGTGTATAGATTCCAAAAAATTTAGAATTAGCATGGAGATGATAGAAATAGAATTCTAGTCCTCAAATGTACGTGAGAGATCATCTACCATGACATTGTCTTTACCCTTATTGTAAGTGATACATAATAATAGCTCATGAGTTTGCTGACACATTTTATTTATGTCAGTGATGACACCCATTATTTCAAGAAGTATTTAAAACTCTAATGATTAGTTTTGATGTAAAAATTATTTCCAAGTAAGTATGGATGCCATTTTTGTATGGTATGCAAAATTCCCATCATTTCCTTTTTATATGTAGACAAAGCCAAATTTCATCCAAAAAGGGATTTACTAGTGAAAGCAATAAGATGAGCCTCTTGAAGAAGAATAAAACCTAGGCCATTATCATGAGCACCACTTTTGATGGTGAATTTTAGCATGGCCAAAATTGGTGTGCTACACATAGCCTATTTGAGTGCCACAAATGCCTAATCACCTATGACATCCCATGTGAATGCATCCTTATTTAATAAGGAAGTAAATATCCATAATATATCCATAATCCTTGACAAAATTATGGTAGTATCTTGTAAGGCCTAGGAATACATGAAGGATCTTTAAGGTTATTGGCTGAGGCCAATGTCGCATGGCATTATTTTTTTTAGATCCACATGAACCCCATTGGCTGAAATAATATACCCTAGATATTTAACTTCATCTTGACCAATTGAACACTTGGATTACTTAACACATAATTCATTATCTACTAGAATTTATAATTCCATATCAAGATGTTGAATATGCTTGACCCATATGTGGATGTAGATCAAAATATCATTAAAAAAACCAAATCACATTAACAGAGGAAAGGCCAAAATATTTTATTCATTAGTGCCTAAAATGTTGAAGGGCCATTTACAAGTCTAAATGGTATGAACAAGAATTCATATTGACCACCATGAGTGGGGAAGGTTGTCTTTGGAATGTCATTAACATGCACATGGATTTGATGATATTCTAAATGAAGATCTAATTTTGAGAAATAGTTTTCCCCATGGAGCTCATTAAGAAGCTCATCGATGACTAAAAATGGGAATTTATATTTTATAGTGAGGTGGTTAATGTAGTATAAGTTAATGAAGAGGCACCATGAACCATATTTTTTGGGACAATAAGTACTGGGGAGGAGTATGGGTTGGTTCTGGGGTGAATAAATTTGGACTTGAGGAGTTCCCATACTAGTTATTCAATCTTGGTCTTTTATAGATGTAGATAGTGATATCATCAAATGTTAGGTGGGATGCTTCCTATAAGGAGTGAAGTGCAATGATATTTAGGGTATAAATGAGGAAACCCACTAGATCTATAAAAATGGCTACTTACTTGATGAGGATGACTTGTGAATTAGTAGGTTCATTAATAGCAGTGGGAAGTTAGAGATGGATGGAGTGCAGTTAGATGTGAACCTTTCTTTAGAAGATTTTCCATGTGATAAGAACTAATAATGTGAGTAGATCCAAGTAATAACCATTTTAAGATGTGATTTTAGACATTATCTATGAAAGGCATCCAAAACTCAAATAATTCCATATAATAGGTCCTAATGTGTAAAACCACTATGCCCTTAAGACCACATCACATCACCCTAAGGGTAGGGTAAACATTTATGAGCGAAGAGTGTAATATTTGATCATGATATGCACATTATAAAATTTCCATTTACATTTAAATTTCCCCCCATTAACAATCATAAACTAAAATATAGAACAAGTGTGTACAAATCAGTCTTCCTACATAGAAATATGGGGATTGATGAAATTGTGAGTGTTGCCAAGGTCAATGAAGATTGTGAGAAGGATATTTTTAAAGAACCCATTGACCTATATGGTTTGAGGGGTGGTAATACCTTATAGTGCATGTAGAGAGATCTTAGGTTGAGTCTCCAAATCCATTGATTCCTCAAAGGGGCTTTGTTCTATTTAAGCATCCTAGAATTCTTGGATATCAAGCTCATTGTCTTGCTTTGGTAGTAGTTCCACATCTAGAAAGTAGAAATTTTATGTAACATACCTATGACCCATAACCCACTTTTCATCATAATTATAACATAATCCTTTCTCCTTATGATCCCACATCTCTACCTTAGTAAGGTGTTTTATCAATGTGGTTGTGGATAGTCGTTAGTTTCTTATGTTCTTTATGGATGGGAAAGTGTGAGATCGATGTTGCATTGAGAATTTATATTCTGCTAACTTATCTAGACCCAAGGTATCCATATATTATTGGGATAAAACATTTTCACTTCTAATTATATTTGATCTTTGAGGCCACTAATAAAAAAAATCTTGAATAAGTCATCTAATAACCCTTTAGTGTGATTAGACAGTTTCTCAAATTCAATCTTATAATTATGAATAGTGCTTGTCTAGAAGAGTTTGGTAAGAGATCCAATAAAGTCCTCAAATGTTGAGGGACCAAACCAATCTAGAAGTAAGGATGTAAAGGTTTTCCAATTGTGTTTGAAATTTGACTTGAGATACCAATGATATCATTGGAGTGCTTCTTATTCCAAGTGGAAGGTAGCAAATGGGACTTTATTGATAGAATATGTATTGTGAATCTTGAAGAATTCATCAACTTGATACATCCATCCTATAGGATTTATACCATTGAATTTTGGAAGGTCCATCTTGGGCCTGCATGATGTGTGGGTAGAAGAGAAACTAATCTTTAAAGAAGAATCATGTAATTTTTTGAGAAAAAGGCTATTTTGTTGATTCAATCTAAACATCATATCAGTTAACTTAGTGACCTATGTTCTTAATGTTGCAATTTCTTCCTCCATGATCGTTATGCCTACATGGTATCTACCATAACTAGTGTTTTTTTTTGGTAAGGGATATAAAAACATTTTCTAAGACACAATCAACAAGGAAAAAATTTAATTTGGACTCAATCGAATGGGGTAAATATACTTTTACTAGTTTTTTGGCACTTCTTAGTTAGGATTAATGAAGGTAAGGGAAATTTTGGAATTGTGATAGAAAACCTATAAAATTTTTCCAAGAGGTAAAAAGGAGCATAAAATGGAAAGTAATACTATCTTAAAGTTTTGAATCAAGAGGAAAAAAATAAAGAAGTTATGGAAAACCCTAAAAAATCAAAAATTGATATTTTTGGCTAATAGAAGTGGAATTTGAATATGGACCCTCAAGGGAAAAAATGTGAAAAATGGAATTTCAAGCATTATAGGAAATTTTGAGATTAAAAAAAAATATAGAGGGAGATATATGGAAAAAAATCAAAAAATAATTTACTTTTAAAAAAATTGATTGTGGGCTCAAAGATCCAATCTAATTAGAAGTGAGTGTGCAGTTACTAACTATTATCAATTGTGATCACTCTATTATTGGTATTTTGAAACTATTATGGGCTATAAGTCTATTTAACTACTTAAAGGTTTTAAGGAGTTTATCTATTCACCAATGTTATCTAAATGAGTACCACTCTCCAAAAAAAATTTGGCCAGAAATTTACCCCTAATAAAAAAATCTTAGTTTACTTCACAAGTGGAAACTAATAAATTGGGATGGGGCTATTTCCCTTCACTTTTAGGTCCTCTCAATGGGCCAATTACTTTTGGGTTCCTATGGTACTCCTCACAATGAGTTTTAGGGTTATGCCCAAGTACTTCCCATAATTATGCAGAGTGGTATTTATCCTTATCCAAACCTATAATGAAGATGTATAAAATAGAGGCAAGGAAAAACATTTTTATAAATGGCACAGCTTCTAGAAATACACTACTAAAAAAATATCTAAAATCTACCTAGAGGTTGAGAAAATTATCTAATACCATATGTGAAGATCATTCTACATAGATTTACAAATTATAGAAAATAAATGAACAATGAAATGAACTTTTGAAAATAACCCAAAATAATCTTTAGATCAAATGCCACTTTGAGGGGGAAACAACCTTTGATCAAGCTCAATAAAATAATATTTATGTATGCCTTCATTGAGACTCAACACTTACTTAAATACTAAATCTATTCTAATAGCTACTACCACCCATGTATGTAGGATAATTAAAATATGATAAATGGATGAATTACAAATCAAATGCATCCATAGTGACTAATACACTAATAATGGTAGAATAGGTGTTTTTAAAAATGTATTACTTTTATAAAATTAATATCTTCTGGCAAACAATTATTAAAAAATAAAGGAGAATGGTAGGTGAAATCATGACATAATATTGACATAATTTTAGTATAAAATGTATTGACCCTTATAATGGCAAAGACTTTCTTATATACATAAGGTAATCTCATCATTTCCTTGATGCACAACCAATGGCCATGTTACTCAAAATTAAATGTAGTAATAGATTATAGCTTAGTTTATTGAGATAACCCATCAAAAATAGATAGGATAAAGATCTAGTCATGGCACAATTTCCAAGACAAAAAATTTCATGATGAAAGAGGTAAAATAGCCAATGCATTTCAAGTTCTAGTAATCCAACACGTATTAACTAAGATCTTATCATAAATTGATTAATGATACAAATAAGAGAAGCAACATCATTATAAAATGATTCCAATGATGGATTAATTGGTTCGTATTCAGTTTTTTCCATTCCCAACTACATGTGTTTATCTTCAAGACCATAAATCTTCTTTTAATGTACCCTTAATTTATTTGATGCTAGTAATAAGGAATTACTAGAGTAATGAACTAGTTTAATCTATATATAGATGTAAATTAGACCTCCTCATTTTGATTCATCTCTTAATGTCATCTCTTATTAGAGAAAATCTTTATTTTATTAATATGTGCACCCTCCTTTTAATATAATTTTTTCATTCCTAGTCCAATATTTAACACCTACCAACATGCTTATAATCCATTTGACTAGCCTCTAGCTAAATATTCTAATGATATGTAGCAGCCTACTTGATCAAGGCAAACTACTCTATGAACATTAATTTTTAATCTTCATGTCCTTCATGCCTATGCATTCTAAATATAAATATTTTTGTTTTATTTACACCTTTCTAGTTTTACTTCAAGCCTTGAAATTATACAAATTCTTTTCCTTGAAATCTTGAGTGAATTTATCCTTTAGTCTATTTGGTTTTTCTTTCCTTATCACCATTTTAATTCATGTTACCTTTAACTAACTACTCTTGACTTGAAAATCAAATTATAATATAAATATAATTACATGTATTCTTTATCATAGCCATAGCCCAAATGTCAGTTTCTAAGTTGAACCATCATTTCCCATTTTTTAGTTTCTAACTTGCACATAAAATGTTATTTATATGCCATGGATAGGTTTTTTTTTTATTATGAAACTTATAGTTTATCATGGTTTTCATGGAATTATTTGAGCTTTAAAATTATTTTATATACTCTACAGACTTGAATCCCTGATCTTCATGATCCATGTCTATTTTGAAAAGTCTCCCATATTCTAATCATGTGATGGTACCACGTGGAATCATCCCAAAGCTCAAGGTCTTCGAGAAACTCTTCACTATTAAATATGTACTCACCCTTATAAACTATGACTCCTTAAGATGTGACCACATGACGTGTCTTAATCTTATAACTTTAAATTCAAAACAAATTTAAACTCTACATTTTTACTCGATGATCATTGCATTCATGAGATGCGACCACATGTCAAAATCTTGGGACTTCAAGCTTAGAATGTTTTCAAAAACCTTTTCATTGTGTATCACTTCCCCCAATATTTGAATCCCTATGATGTGACCATGTGTCATATTCATGGAGATTTTGGAGAGTCTTCCAAAACATTTCACTATGTATTTTAATTTGACTTACATGTCCTTGATATTTTGATAATTGTCATAATCCCAGTAATTAAGGTTTCAAGAAAGTAAATTGAGTTGATCTATCTAGGAAATTATGTGAATTATACATGTATCAATAATCTATAAAATAAGAGTATTATGCAAAATAAAATCAATAATTAATTCCAACAAAAGGTAGTCTATGTTAGTCATAGAAACAAAAAAAAGGCCAAAAATACATTAAAAGCCAAAGCCGATAAACTAAGTAATAAATTAAATATTCAAATGGACCCAAAAAATATATATTTAAAAGTGAATAAAATATATGGAAAATAATATAATTAAAATTACCCTTGATTTTTATGTAGAGGGAAAGAGTTTTCTAAAACAAATTACAAGTTTTCTTCTTTAACATTATTCTCTAGAAATCCTTCTCAAAAGCAAAGCTTTTAGATTTGGAGAATATATAGAGGATATATATAAACCAAGATTATTTTTATACATCCATTATCCTCTTACAACTTCATAATAAGTTTCATGTTTCAATTCTCAAGGAAAGCCTACTAACTTCACTAGTCCTTTATGTAATTAGGCCTAATTAAGTCTCCTCATTGACACGGTCTTAAATTTTATATTGTATGGGATAGTACCAAACATAAAAGAACATAATATTTTATATCATGTTAAAACACAAGTGACAATTTTTTATTAAATTTTGAGGGTGTAATCTTAAGATAAATGAATTTGAATGCAAAAAACCTAGTTTAGGTTAACACAACCCTGTATTAGCTTGAGAGCAATCAAAAGGGGATAGTTTGAATTCTATTCCACTTCAAACCCTTTTATGACATATAAAAGGTATATCCAACCTCCAACTATATTTTAAAATATATATTAATCTTTTAATAGACATAAAAAGTCTATAATGAATAATTTTACATAATTTTGGGACTATCTAAAGGACTATGTGCACTTTTATGGAGACCTTGAGTTAAATCTTGATTTATAGTGTCTTTTTATGATTCAATAGGGTTTCCAAAAATTATTTTGTGACTATTAACCTATGGATAATTCACTTTATTAAAATTAAATAAACAATATTGAGGGTGAAACAAATACCAAATATCTATTATAAATTCAAAAATAATTTTAATATAACTTTTTTTGATTTATTCGTATAAATACATACACACAGTCATGCATAGAATTATGTGTTATAGGTCATATCCTCTTGAAGTATTGATATTTTCATTTCCTTTTTTTCCTATTTATTTATCAAACCACATTATTCTCTTCTAAATATACTCCTTTGAACCATTTTCCTCTTTTGTAACTCCTAAGTATTTTCTAACTTAATCTTGATGGCTTCTAACGTCTGTTATCTCTTGAGAGATTAGATTTATTAGGCATTATGCAATATTTTAACATGTAAAACATGAAAAAATGGGTGTAAAATAAATAAATAAAATCATAACTTCTAAAATAATCCCAAACAAACCAAATTACAATATTAAACCCTAACAAGAACATGTAAAAGTCCTTAAAACCCATACAATAAATTCAAATTTTTGAATTGGTAGTTTTTGTGGGAAACTACCAAAAGAGCTTAAATTCAAATTTTAAACTTATCTAAGAACTCTAACTAATTAAAATAACTACCTTAGACCACCTAAGACATATAAGACACAAAAAAATCCAAAATTTTAACTATCTAATTCCTACTTAGTGATGCCCCTACATCAAACTACCATCCTTGAAATTTTTCATGAGCTCATGCTCATGAATTATTAATATTCATGGGTTGGTCATTATAATATAATTTATTTTATATATATTCTCATTTTATAAAAAAAATCCTTATCTTCACTCTATGCCTTCTAGATCTCATGGTATTCTTAGGAGTACTAAGGATTGGTATAAGCTTACATCATCTTCAATGTGCATATTTATTTTTTTTAGATCAATCTTAAATCTTATTATCTATAAACCTTATTCAATTATTCCTAAACATAAACAATATTCACTAAATAAAATGACTTTTTTATCATACTCCTTTCTCCACTCCTTTTCACTGTTCCATTCTTTGATGTACTCATAATTTCTATTGCCATAATGGACATTAAGTTGCCCATTCTTATCCTTCACTTGGTTCACTTTATTTTCATTCCTTATTAACTTCATAACTTTATTTTCTTATTCATTATTTGTTCCAATATCTTCTTTATACTCTTCATCACTCATAATTGTCTTGTTCTTATGAACATGCTCAAACAACTTTACACTTTTCCTTATTTCATCAACTATGAGTATTTTTTTCCAATCATGTATATTACCTTGTACTCATATCACTATTTTATTATATTATTTCATGTTCATTGGTTCCTTGATGAAGGCAATTCCTTCTATGGACTATTATTCACATCCTATTTTGTCTTTATTTTCATCCCCAATTCCAAAAAATTTATGGTTATCCTTCAAGATAACTTCTTATTTTTCATCCACCAATTGTTTACCTAATTATTTATTACTATTATTTCATTCCATGGTAATATCCTTAAACAAACTTACCTTAAAAATAAACTCTCTTATATATCCCATGATTTTTACTAAAGACAACTTATTGACAGTCCAATAAGAAATTTATCCACATGTTCATCTAGTAAAATTTGAGTTTTTGAAGACAAATTAGGTTCTTTATGAACTATAAAAAATATATTTTACTAATAAATATGTTTCATACTTACCTCATCCTTATTATCCTACTATAAGAACTCTTTATAACCTATAATCAACACATTAGAACTTCCTTTGGCTACTGCATCCTCTTCTTTCAATGGTATAAGTGTATTCTTATTTATTTATTTTTAAAATGTATAAGTATCTATTTTTCCATTATGAATATCTATCATGTCATATTTTCAAGGTATCCCTATGAGAACATGGCACACATCCATTGGTATCATGTCACATATAACTTTGTCTTTATAACCCCCAATTTGGAAATTTAACTAACATTATTCATTTACAATAACTTGTTACCCTTATGAAGCCATGAGATCTTATATGGGGTTAGATGTGGATACCTCTTCAAACCAATATTGTCTACCATCTCAGCTAACACTAGATTATCTATACTACTTGAATCAATCACCATTTTACATCACTTACCTTTAGATTTACATGTTGTCTTGAATAGGATATTTGTTTGGGTAGGCTCCTTCTCCTTGGGTGGTTTCATTATCACCCTTCTCATCAAAAATGACTCACTAACTTCTAGTTATTTTATGTGATATTGAGAACCCACACTATATTCTTATACTTAGACTAATTAATTTCTACTTTCCATTCTAAACCTGCTAGCTTGATAATCCTATGGACACTCCCAAAATATATGGCCAACAAATTTATTACACTTGAAACATTTACTAATGAATACATTTAAGCCTCTTATTCTTTGTATGCATCCTTCTTTAAAGTATGGTCTCCTTACTTTGAATCCACTTATTGAATTGGATGCATGTTCTTGTCTTTATGAGCTAATTTCTCCTTTCTCATATACTTACAACTAACTTATATATGCATGCTCCCCTCTACACCTAAAAGTTTTATTTCTACCCCTTTAGTACTATGTTTTACTTATATTTATATTGTATTCTACCTTTAAAGTATATTGATAACATTTCTCAAGTGTTATTGAACTTAATAGGTTGAGTTCATCTTGAATATTATACCTTAACCCATTAAGATACCTTGAAATATTTTCCACATCTTCTTCTACATGGCTTAATTTTATTGTCAACTTATAGAACTCCTCAGCATACTCCTTAACACCCATCTCCTTTTGCTTTAAATTCTATAATTTATTGAATAAATTAGACTGATAATCACTAGGCATTAATTTTACATCCAATTTTATTTCCACCATGTCCAAATATTTAATCTTGGCTTTGCCTTTATTTATCTTCTCATCTTTTACATAATCCCACCAAATGGTTGCATTTTATTTCCATTTTATGCAAGAAAATTTTACCTTGTTCTCCTCTAGTACATTCTCATAGTAATATTTATCTAAATTTACAATCTAATAAATCAATTCCTCTCCATATAGGCTACTTTCATAGGTATTAAACTCTATCTTTGGCTTTGACCCTTGTCTCATCGTTACCTTTAGTAGTCTATCAATTCTTTCTTATTTATGATCTTCATCTTCTTCTTCATCTTCTAGTGCTTGTGGTTATTATTCCTTATTGCAATGCCTCTCCTATGATTGAAATCTAATATTATAGGCCTTGCCTCAAATAATATCCTCAGTTACTTAACTCCTCCAAGATTGCATCTCCCATCTAGATACCTAATTTTCCACCTCCTCTTGGATTCCTTCTAGGTATAATTTTGGCTTATCAATAAAACTGACTAGAAAACAATCAATTCAATCTTACCTCAAAGAGTGAAACATTAATTAAATCCTCCTTCAATTATATAACTTGTTCTAATAAAAATCTGATGCAGAGGGAGAGAGCTAGCTAAAACAAATTGCAAGTTTTATTGTTTAACACTATTCTCTAGTAGCTTTTCTCAAGGACAAAGCTTATAGGTTTAGAGAATATATAGAAGATCCAAACAAACCAAGGATATTTTTAGACACCCATTATCCTCTTATAGCTTCATAATAAATATAAAGTTTTATTTGTTAAGGAAAACCTACCAACTTTACTAATCCTTTTTATAATTAAGCCTAATTAAGTTTCCACACTGACATAGTCTTAAATTTCATACTGTATGAGCTAGTATCAACTCAAAACTAACATAATATTTTAAATCATGTTAAAACATAATATATGACTAATTTTAATTAAATTTTTGGGGTATAATCCAAGATAAAGTAATTTGAATGCAAAAATCCTAGTTTAGGTTGGCATAGGTCTGCATTAGCTTGAGAGCAATCAAAAGGAGATAGTTTGAATTATATTCCACTTAAAACCCTTTAATGACCTAGATAAGGTCTTTACAACCTCATTTTACCTTGTTCAATACCTATTAATCATAAAATGTCTATAATGAATAATTTTATAGAATTATGGGACTATCTAAAGGATTATGGGTACTTTCATGGAGGTATTGATTTATAGTGTGTTTTGAGAATTCATAAAGGTTACCAACACCACATAGAGACTATCTATCACATGAATATCTTCTAAAACACCTAAATTGGTCTCAAAATACTCCTTTTATCTCTTTGTTTTGATTGTGTCAAAATAAGGTTTCTAAAACTTGTGTTGTGACTAGTAACTTGTAGATAATTTATAAAATTCACTTTATTCAAAGGAAAGAAATAATATTTAGGGTGAAAAAAATAAAAATTATATATTATTAATTCAAAAATACTTTTATTATAACCTAATTTTATTCATTAGTATCAATACACACACACAGTCATGCATAGAATTATGTGTTACAGTTCGTATCCTCTTGAAGTTTTGATATTTTCATTTCATTTTTTACCAATTATTTATCACACCACATTATTCTCTTATAATGATATTAATTATAACCATTTTCCTATTTTATAACTCCTAAGGATTTTCTAACTTAATCTTTATGGCTTCTAACATGTGCCATCGCTTGAGAGATTAACCTTCTTAGGTGTTATGTAAGATTGTAACATGGACAACATGACCAAAAATGTGGAAAAAAACTAAAAAACATCCTAACATATAAAATACCTAAAAAAAACCAAATTCCAACGTTATACCCTAACAAGAACATGGAAAATTCCTCAGAAACCATGTGAGAAATTCAAATTTTGAATTGGCATCTTTGGTGGGAAAGTGCCAAAAGATCTCAAATTTAAATTTATAATTAATATAATAAATCTAACTGATGAAAATCACTAGTTTAGACCACCTAAGTCATACAAGACATAAAACAAGACAAATTTTGAACTATCTAGTTCTTAATAAGTGATGCCCCTTCATTAGATTTTCAAAAACTAGAACACTCAAATTTAGACAATCAAAAGAGTCTTAGATCATGATTTAAAATTGTACCAATAATAACTAATTTATAAGGCATAAAATAAGGTTAATTTGAAAGATACCAAAAACTCAGACTATCAAATAAGATTCTCAAATAAAAAAAGAAAATAAAAAAGTAACTATGTTGAAATAAAGGGTCCCCATTATGAAAATTTGAACATTGAGAATGTTGGACCCAATAGTTTCATGTCATGTAGTTGTACTTCAGTCCATTCATTATCTTACATCATCATTTTCATCATGTTTTTGTCATTAGTTCATCATTATTGATTATCTATTAGATCAGTGCTTAGTCCTTATGCATATTTATGCCCAGTCATCATGGTGTTTTATATCATGGTGCATATTGTCATATTCTACATAAAAAATCAAGTACTAGAGGTATAACTGACAATATCACATGAATAAATCTCCTTTTCTCCTAATAGTGTAATTAACTAAATCAAATGAATAGTTTATATGTTACTCATGATACATCTACAAATGAGTGTATAAAAAAGGTCATAACATGTTTCTAACCTCAGCCAATATCAATCTCTCATGCCAAGTCCAATTACATTTTGTGGTACAAGAAATAAGAATAAATTAATCATTGATACTAATCAATGATTAAATCCACCCTACTATGGTAAATAAGTTATACTAATCAACAATAAAATATGCCATATTGGGCCAAGTCATTATTCAATTATTATCCCCTCTTTAGAGAATTTCAACTATTCAGTCTTTCTTTTAATTCCAAGTCTACAACTTTCACCCTATTTGGGGTGAGTCTAAGTGTGACACTTGTCTTTTGGTTCATATTTCCAACTTCCCCTCACCTTGGTTTCAATCCAAATATATTATTCTCCAACATTAGAAATCAAAGTGTGCAAGCATTATCTCATTTGGATTAATCTCATTCATGGGTTAATCAACCTCTCATTCTTTATTATTCCTATATTTTTGAGATCCTATGCATGTCTTTCATCCATGCATGCCCTCTTGAGAGGGTATCATGGGTCACTAATTATTTCTTCATATAATTTTTCAAAATTTCTTCTTAATGAATTTTCATTCTTTAAAAAGATTTTACTTTGTTTGTGTCTTGCAATGCCTTCTCAAATAGGGACTAAATGTAGACACTTAATTTTTATCACTTTCATGTCAAAATTGAAATTGGGATCACTTTACACAATAATGCAAAAACTATTTGGAAATCATCAATTAAGAAAATTATTCACATAATTATTGATTTAAGTTGAATTCTAATGACACGTCCCTTATTGGGGTAATGCATCATGTTTCAAAATTTAATTCGACATCAACATCATGAATCAAATCCATCCTTTATAGGACAATTAAATAAATGTTTGATTGGAAAAAGAACATTGTAAAATTCCACTATTCTTATAATTAAGTATTAATCCTACATAATTAATCTAATCTTCTTCTAATGGAAAATTCCATTGATTTGTAATTTTCTATTTTCTAAATGATCAAAATTACAATATTACCTCACACTAGTGACATCATTTGTAAATTTAATGGAATACGGAGTGGACTAAAAGCAAGGTTTATTATGACATGGCCACTTGCACACTCTCTTACACCTCTTATATAGCCTCTTACATGGCCTATGACACTCTCTAAGAGGACTAATCATATCACTTTTCTTCTGAAATTCCTTACACACTTCAAAAAATATTAAATGGAATTTCTTATACAATCTATTTGTGGAATTATGACTTTAAGGGTTCATTATCCACCCTCCATTTGGATATGAGATGGATAGTTGAAAATTATACCAAAATTCTATAAATACAAGGGCCTTTGGTCACTATATAAAAACTTTCTTGAACTAAACTTATTATGCAAAAATCATAATAAAGATTAGCATTTCTTCTCAAGTCAATTTTCAAGAACTCAAGTAGATAAGAGGAAATATTTCCCACATGTGGAGTTGACATTTCCAAAGACCTCTAGCTCTATAGTTTAAGTAAAATCCTCTTCAAACCATCAATAATGGAAGTATCCAAGGAAGGTATAATAATGTTTATTTGCTTTATACTTGATTCATCTCTTATTTGGTCTTTCTCAATCCTAGGAATTAGGCTTTAAGTGTCATGTTCATGTAATTATTTTTCATGTTTTATTCACTAATAATGAGCTAACCCTTTTTGGATTCTTGGTCTACAAAATGGTCGACCTTGAGAATCAAATAACCATTTAGACTGATCAATGATCAAATCTACCCTACTAAGGAAAATAATTATATTGATCAATGATTAAATCCACCTTATTGGGGTAAATTGTTAGTCTCTCCTCACATTAGAGCAGTTCAATTATTCAATATTTTTTCTAATTCTAAACCTGTAACTTTCTATCTATTTGGGACAAGTCTAATTGTGTCTCTTATCTTAGGATGCATCTTTTCCCACTTCCACTTGCCTTGGGGCCAATTCAATTATATTTTTATCCAACATTAGAAATCAAAGAATGCAAAAATTAGCTCATTTAGATTAATCACATTCATGAATTAATATTACATCTTGATTTCTCACTAGGCAAACCAACTTAATTATATGTGGATATTTATAGTTGACAAATTTTATTTGGTTGTTTTAACTAATCTTTGAGATATATGTTATTATGGGATAGTATGATATTGTTTAGATTAAATGATTACATTGCTATGAATTAGCTATAGTATATATGTATGCATCATGATCATGTTGATTCATTTTTTTAATTATATTTTATGATGTATGTATATCATGATGTCATGATCTAAATACCTGCTTGTTGTGATGTTGATGTAGGACAACTCATCCCTCAGAGCATGATGGAGGGAGCGCATAATAAGAGAGGGTGATGTAGATGAGTTGATGGAGGATGATAGAGGAACCGACTATAACCCTACACACATCATAATAGCTAGCACATATTAGATAAATAATAAATGGTTAACATAATGTGTTTTGATGTCATTTGCATTAGATAATTAAACATAGTTGCTAACATAGTTTAATGGTTTTATGGAACTCATTTTGCATGATTTGTATGTGTGACTATTAAATGTTGTTATAAATGTGGCTTTTATAATTATATTTAAATTTGGATTTATTGATTGATTTACATTAAACCATCATGATATTTGAAGAGATAATTTATATAAAATATATTAATTACTATACTTAGTAAAATATGATAAATTATGTTTTAAGAGTAATAGATAGCTTTTAGAAAAAATGGAAGAAGAAAGAATATATGGAATAGCCTGAGAGGGAGGCATATCATACTAGGAAGAGGGAAATAGAAGGAAAGATGTGCAATTTCTATAGAAGAAGGCTGCATAGTGGGAAAAAAGAGAAAGAGGAATAATCAAGCTTATTACCAGGTAGGTGATGCATTGGTTTTCATGTATGTTATTAGTTCATGTTAATTGACTGGTATCTCTATGTTTAAGGAGTTTTTAAACTAAGTTAGACCTACAATATTGATCTATATATTATATAATGAAGGGTAGAACCTATAAAAAATCCATAACCAATTAATATACAAAATATGGTTTACTTGAATGATTTTATATATAACACTTAAATATAGAAAATTGTATAAATGGAATTTTAATTAATATGAAATCATAATGAAATTGATTATAACAAATATGAAATTTCTAAGATAGAAACCAAGATAGGTGATATGTATAAATTCATTATTTATATATGGTGAGGTAGATAAATTCAAGACATTGAAATATGAAGTTGCAGATCTAGATAAGTTGTGTAAAAAATTTAAAAGTCATACATTGAGCTTAGTTAGCGATTCTAAATTACTATAATCCAGACCCCACCTTCTGAATATAAATTATTGTGTATTATTTCCTCCATTATTATATTTCTAATATTTTATAGTGACATCTAACATTAGAATTCCATAGAACGTAGAATGCTTTAATGATACTAATTTTATCATATATATAATAACACTCCATATAAACAAAGTAAATGACTTGAAGTATTTTGTACAGAAAATTAAAATGTAGTGAAGTATATGTTATTTTAAGAGAGAGATTTCACAAATTATAAAGGTGGACATTAAGTTAGAGAACCTAATAAGTCATCTTACATATGACATCTACATATACTAGTGTTAATTAGTGTTTGCATTACTACCAAGGCTATAAATGAATAGTGATTTAAATTATTTTGGAATGGGAATTTTGAATAGTAAAATTTATGATGTGAACAATGCCCAATCCCTCAACTATATATTTAATTCTTAGTTATTATATGCAGTGTGAACAATGCCCCAATCCCTCAACTATATATTTAATTTTTTAGTATACCTCATCCTGATATTGGTTATATATTTCAACTACAATATACCATTAATCATGTGCTAAAAAAATCAATGATCTAAGTCTTCAAATATCTGACATAGTTGCCCACATATTCTATGCTAAGATAAATCTCCTTGCCATCAGTGAAAGTGACCCCATGATGCATGTTTTCTATTTTTTATAGTCCTTTCTATGGCTTTAGTGGTGGTGACCATTTTTTTGATAAACCAATATATATATATATATATATATATATATATATATATATATATATATATATATATATATAATTCTTAGTTGTTATATGTAGTGTGGTATACCTCATCCTGATATTGGTTATATATTCCAACTACAATATACCATTAATCATGTGCTAAAAAAAACCAATGATCTAAGTCTTCAAATATCTGACATAGTTGCCCACATATTCTATGCTAAGATGAATCTCCTTGCCATCAATGAAAGTGACCCCATGATGCATGTTTTCTATTTTTTATAGTCCTTTCTATGGCTTTAGTGGTGGTGACCATTTTTTTGATAAACCAATATATATATATATATATATATATATATATATATATATATATTCCCTTTTGTATTTTTAAAATTATATCAAACTGGCATGTTTATAAAATAATATAGGCATAAATATATTGAGATATATTCATAACATGGTACTTGAATATGGTAGTGGATATGAATATATATATATATATATATATATATATTCCATTTTGTATTTTTAAAATTATATCAAACTGGCATGTTTATAAAATAATATAGGCATAAATATATTGAGATATATTCATAACATGGTACTCAAATATGGTAGTTGATATGAACATTTTCATAACCATTAAAGGGTGATTTATACAAATATAAACATAAGTTTCCATTGATATTTAATGATAAATTTCATGAACATGAACATAGTTCTTTTAAAAGTTAGGCCATTGTTGTTAAACCATAGGTGAAGTAGTGATCCTATCTATCATTACCTATTTATATGTTATTGAATTTTCATGTTATGACTGTAACCTTCTGTAAGTATAATTATTTATTTTATATTATTATATAATTTTGATACATTATTCAATAGGATGCCAATAAAGGGGAGAACCATAAAAAGGTTATTGATGTCCTTAACTATATCTATATATATTATGAGTATAACTATGTAGTAAATATACCAATCCGAGGATTTGGGAATCATTTTAAGAGTTTAATGAATATTGGGTATATCAGGTTGTATACCTCTAAGTTGTTGAAAAATATTAAAAAATGGGTTATGGGAATCTGAGAGTTGCAAAACTGTGTCAACAAAAAAAAAATTCTAACCTAGTGTTCAAATATAAGATCATGTACATACAAAACCATAGTGGAGACATATTACTATAACAAGTGTCAGGATCTTGCTCCTCAAATAGAGCACATATGATTACTTCTTGTATTAGCAACTAAACATAGAATTATACCAGAATCAATAAGTAACTAGAAATATGAAACAACATAGGATTTGAGAGACAATACACAATTGTATTAAATACTTAGAAGAAAATACAATAAAGAAGATGCCACTTCTTCTTCCACCTCAAAGGTTTGCCACACCTCAAGACCTTCTTCCCTCTCTCTCTCGGTCCCAACAATCAACTCCAATACAGAATTGATGTTCACCTCTCCAACCAGTCAATAACACGTTGCCAGTACACCAAGTACACAACCATACTCCAAGTAGATCTCCTGCTCTCTGCTGCTACCTGCAAATCACTAGACCTTACTCACCATTGTAGATCTCCTATAGAAAGTCATGTACACATGCTGACTAAGATCATACACATACGAAGAACCTAGCTAATTCTCCAAACCAGTACCCACCATGGTACTATGGCACTAGGAGGAACACACCATTGCTCTCTTCTCTCAGAAGGAGCTTATTGCTCTTTTACTCTCTAGCTAGCTACAGTTTTACAATACAGCCCATGAGTCCATATATAGATCTCATGCTTAAAATAATTAGACTACCTTAATTATAATAATTAGACACGTAACTCAAGACTAAGACTAGCCTTTGACATGTAAACAAACAGTCCAAAAATAGACTCTTCAGGATCAACATGCAAACCGCCTATTCTCGCATAGGCTGCCGACGTTAGCTCCTCCATGACCGATGTCAGCCGACTGGTAACCGATCCTGATTGGTTCTTCGCTACTATCTGACTGATGTCAGTTGATCAGATCGATGCCGGTTTCCCTGCAACTGACTCTAAAACTTTGCATCCTCCGTAACTTCTCCTGTTTGCATCATGGTGAAGCTTTTAGCTCCACAACCTAACAATCTCCCACTTGGAGATAAATAGTTGCACTTGTATTTGTACCTGTACACTATCTAAATTATTCTCTGGCTTATATCCCTCTTCAAGATCAATCCTAAAGATCAACCACCACACAACCTATGATGTTATACCTGTCATTCAAGTAACCTGCCACATCCAAACCTACACATCCATGTAGTGAAGACCTTGACCCTGCATAACAAGAATCCCTACTCCTGATCCCACTGAACTGCCCTCTAGTACTCCTTCCCTGAATTGGCTCCATACTTTCTAACAACTCCCACTGCTTGGGAAAATTTAGGCCTACACTAGACCTCATGTGATTTCGAACCCTGTTTCAAGCTAAGCTTGAACTATCTAGCCCTTGGTGTGCTTTCTGATTCTGCATCCTGCATCATGAACCCTGCCAACACCATCTTCACATCAGCTCCCACTAGAGATAAAATCTCCATATCTCTTATGCCAAAGAATTTTTCTGCTCTAAATTCTTCATGACACACCTCTGAACTAACCTTACCCTTAGCTCAGCAAAACCCTGTATCTCTGAACCTATAACTAGTATACCATTCACATACAGTAGCTGGATAATGTCGTGACTCATCATCCACCTGGTAAGACAAAACCACAATAGTTACACTGACATTGACTAAATCCATGCTTAGTCATCCACCTGTCAAAACCTGTACCACTATCCTATAGCTTCTTCAAGACCATATGCCTTGGCCTTCTGTCTCACGTATCCATCCACTCTCTTCTTTAACATGGGAATCCATTCTATCTCTCAGTGCTTACTTCCAGCTGACAACTCTACCAACAAATACCTATTTGGTTCTTCTCCAAGGACTCACACTCCTCATCCATGCCAAGCTCCCACTATATCCAGATTCTACCTGCATTGCCTCTTCACATCTTCCTGGTTCTTGACCATCAATAAGCAATATAAAGAAGGTGAACAATGAATATGAGGTTCACTTACTCTTTCTGACCTCGACATGAGCATTTGAGACTTGTTGACAGCTTGCTTTTTGCCCAATATCCGTTCTAGTGGCCGATCTCGGCCATCTCCCAGTCTGCTCCTGACCGATGTCGGTTCCCTGCACTGACCCTGACTGTCAATGTCATCTCCCTGACTAATGCCAGTGTCACATCTATCGACATCAGTTCCTTCATGACCGACATCAGTCTTCCTATTGCTGACATCAATTACTGTCTGACCGACACCGGTACCTGTGTTCATCTGTGAGTGATAAATTTTTACCCGCGAGCTCTCCATGGATCAAAATCCTGATCAAATCAACCCTACTCTACTCAGAATAATTCAATTCCCTCACCTGATCTCTATCCATCATCTCCTCCATGAACACCAAGGTTTTCCAGTTCTTTAGCTTGTCAAAGACATCTAACTTCCACTTCAAAACCTGCATTCTCCTTCTACATATGTGACTAAGCCTATGAAGCCACATCTCTACAATAGAAGGTGAATCAGCAATATAAGTAGATAGATAAAGGATACCTACTTTCTTACCACCATTAATTCAAGTGTATCCATTGTGAGAGTTACAGTGCATCTCTCATCACCCAAATTTCCTAAAGAAATTAGACTCATCTCCAAGACTAGTACCTACATGACTTCCTTCAACCACTGTGTGTCATCCGTCTGCAATTTCAGCTTCACTTCCCCTTCGTCAATCATCTGAAAAGGCTCTCTAGCTCCTAAATAAAACTCTCCAAAGTCTCCAAAGACATACCCATGAAAAGATGCTATATTTCAAACTACATGGAAAGAGGCAAAAGAATCTGTGAACCAAGATTCCACTGCAACATCCCCTGCAACATCTACTCCTCCCTGCTGATCTATTACCAACCAACAATCTTTATTTCCCTGCTCTTTCTTTCCATCAATCAGACCATTCATGCTATTCAGTTTCTCCATTCGTAGCTTACTTTCTTCTACCATTGCTATACTCCCACTTAATCTGAAACCCCTGCGAGTGACCTGTAATCAAAAACACTACCAGATCTGAACCACCTGTTAGTCAGCCGAACCAAAAGCTCTGATACCAACTTTTCAGGATCTTGCTCCTCAAATAGAGCACATATGATTACTTCTTATATTAGCAACTAAACATGGAATTATACCAGAATCAATAAGTAACTAGAAATATGAAACAACACAAGATTTGAGAGACAATACACAATTGTATTAAATACTTAGAAGAAAATACAATAAAGAAGATGCCACTTCTTCTTCCACCTCAAAGGTTCACCACACCTCAAGACCTTCTTCCCTCTCTCTCTCGGTCCCAACAATCAACTCCAATATAGAATTGATGTTCACGAGTCAGTAACACGCTACCAGTACACCAAGTACACAATCATACTCCAAGTAGATCTCTTGCTCTCTACTGCTACCTACAAATCACTAGACCTTACTCACCATTGTAGATCTCCTATAGAAAGTCATGCACACATGCTGACCAAGATCATTACGAAGAACCCAACTGATTCTCCAAACCAGTACTCAGTTGTTGACAAATATTAAAAAATGGGTTATGGGAATCTGAGAGTTTATACTACCTTAATTACAATAATTAGCAAAACTGTGTCAATAGAAAAAAAATTCCTAACCTAGTGTTCAAATATAAGATCATGTTCATACAAAACCATAGTGGAGACATACTAATATAACAAGCAATGTAATTATGAATTAATAATGGTGTGCTTAATGTGAATATAGGTATACATGTGTTAATTATCATATACATCTACATAAGGGTGTGTACTTATGATTATAGTTACACATGTAGTTATAAACTATTTTATAGGATTTTGCGTAATAGAATCTTATAAATGCATGCATATAACCCCTTGAAGTATAACAAAGTCTAGAATGGAATATTATATATTTCATGGGAACTAAAAATTTCTTTGTTATGTCTAGATGTTTGAATAGAAGTTTGTGTTTTCATGGATTTATGACTACTTTATTATGACTGGTTATGGTATTTAGTATTTATGCTTAAAAATATAAGACTATGATAATATGGGTTAACATAGGTTGTAGTATATTTGGAAATATATTTAGGTAGGGATAAAAACTATTATGGAGTATTAGATTATTTAATCCTTTATCTTATAAATATTGGCAATATATATTGTTAAAAGGAAAGTATAATGCTTATCAAAAATCATATGGGGTTCTTGACTTAGAAATATAATTGTCCACTGGTATAGTAGAGAGAGAGAGAGAGAGAGAGTGTGTGTGTGAGAGAGTATCAATTATGTGATTTTATATGGTACATATTATGTTGCATGATTATTTTCATATAGTAAACATATGTATTCGTTGACTTATGAAATCATATTAAAATATTGTATATATATAGGTGTATTGGGTCATATGCCTAAGCTTGTAACTAAATAGATGGTTATATTGAGTCATAATGTGTTTGAGGGACCAAAATTATAACTATATAGAAGCAATTATTAGAAATTAAATTAAGTTATTTAAATGAAAGCTTATGGTATAACTTAGTTATAGGATATCTTACTCATTGAAAATAATATGACATATTGTTGTTATATAAATGCATATAGTAATGAAAACTAGTAAAAGGTACATATTGGTAGTGGTTTAAAATATACAAGTGTTTAAATACATATCATATATTAGTGCATCATGATGTGTGATTATAAGTTATGTTTCTTCTTATTTATATTATACAATTTAATCATTAGATATATATGGTTGGTATAAACTATACTTGTTTGCCTATTATTAGATTATGAAACATTTGATTCTTGATATTATAAGATTGACTATTCATGATTGAGTAGTGTACTCATGTATAATGATCTATGATATTATGGGATGTCATAGAGTGTTTTAATTTGTAAATTATATTCTAAATGTATGTTATACTTAGGTGGTATAAATTGTAATTAATATGTCTAGATTCATTCATACATTTGATGGACTAAATATATGAGTGTTGGATATTTCTAGGAATAACATGTTTTATTATAGTTAGTAGAAAGTACTGCATTGTGTTTGCTTATAGAGAATAGAGTGTGTGTATCCTAATAAATATTATACACAGGTTGTATAATATAAATTTGTTTCTTATTATTTCTATTATGGGATAGATAATAATGTGAGATTCATTTGTATGTTTGATGTAATAAATGTATGTTGTTATATTATCCTATGCTTAACATGTTATGTGATATGATTTCTAGTAAAATGTAAGTTGTATGAATATTTTAGTTATATTATATTAACCAATCTTACGTTACTGATACTGAGTAAATAGTGATATACACTTCACTAGCTTACTAGCATCACAATGTTAGATGAAGACAATCTGATCAAGTGGTGTGTATGAATTTTAATTGATCTATAGATCACTATTATTTATTATTTGAAAACTTTGGCCAAAGTAATTTTTATTGAGACATTGTCATTTCATGAGTATGATTTAAATTTTTGTGTGATACACCACATGTTTAGTTTTAAAAATAATATAACACATAGGTACTAACTGTCTCTCTAGATTCCCATGTCATCACTATTTACTCATTCGTGAAGGGAGGGGCATTCCCTAATGGGATTAGTGTAGGGAATCATTGGTACATGGTTGGTGTGTAAAATCAATCATATGATGTTCTCCCTCCCCATAACAATACTAATTTTGAGATGACACTTGACATTACCTCAAATACTAGATTCTGAGGAACTATGCTCTGAAGAGCCATGTATGTGTTATATAGGAACATTATATTGTATTGTATTTATTATTGAGACATATCATGATGATTTGTAAATAATAATTTATTATATTTTTATAGTAGTGGCTATAGGCATGTATCTACTGAGGCTTGTTAATTGTAATTACTTTTAATAATTATATTATGATGTGTTTCTTATGATGATAGTGATCAATGATGTATGTTTTAGTATGCTTCATTTACAGTTATCACATTTAGATAATTATATATATGATCATTATATTCTCATGGTGTGATCTATTTATAGTTTTGTGAGTGTTTAAAAAACAAATTCAAGTATTTCTATGTAGAACCTAATGGAGTTATTACATGTGGTATTAGAGTTATGGCTCAAGCTCTAGGACCTAATTAGTCTAGTAGCATTTTCATATCCTTTTATTTATTAGAAAAGAGAATAATTAAATGTGTGTGGTACATTGAGTGTGTACCTCAGGAGCATTTTTACCCTCTTAAAGTTGTTAAAGGGTTAGTTTTCTCAAATGGTGATGGTTGTAATCGATGTTTGGTAGGTAAGTACATATCATCGTTCATGAGTTGTGAATAAGAGATTCCTATCATATATCATTACTTTCTAAGACCTATTGGTATAGATTTCAATACTTTGCATTGAAATGGTAAGAATATAGTATTCATTATTTTGTAATATATATAATACAAGAAAAATCATACAATAATATATGAGAGTATACAAGACCTTAGTATTGCTCGTATAGAGTATTGGTTTTTCCAAAGTATTGTTCTCATAAGACCCTACACTACATTGTACCATGATATTTTATTACTTTATAAGATCTATTAGTATAGACTAATGATTCATTTAACCTTATGAAAATTTTAGAGATCATTAGGTCATGGAGATCTAAGGGAAGAGTGGTGAATTAGGAACATGAGTATTAAGAGATGGGATTGGATCCCACTTAGTCTCATATTGACTCAGTAGTTACTAAGTTTGGAACCAATAAGAGGAGCTTGTCAAATCTAGAATTTGATAGATGGACTTGTCAAATTTAGATGTATGGCCATATGCATGTATACTATGGAATGTTTATTCTTTTATTTTGTATACATTGGAAATGTAGTATTTTTAGTTCTTATTCATCATCATACTTTTGAGGAATTACATGGAGTAGAAGTAGTATTGACATGTTATACTTATCAGGATTTATGCAGTATTAACTTATACACATCATTTTTTCTTGGTTCCCTAAATACTTTTATCTAGAATGAGAAAAAAACTCTCTAAGATAGAGAGATGTGCAAGGGGATGGAAGGTTTTCTGAAACTCTCCCTAGATACTTGTTTTGGATTTTATGATGATCTCATGTGCTTTTGGGGAGTTAGTGAAAATTTCACCAAGATATGTGGGACCCTTTAAGGTATCATAAGTGGTCAATCATGTAGCATATAGGTTTGTCTCTCTAGTTTTAGACACTGGGGTGGTCATGATAGAACCATTTAGAGTAAGTGACACTCACAAACTTTGTTTACATACTAGCGACAAAAGAAATGGCTAGAACTCATCATATAGAAAGCATCATCGGAGAGGGTGGCATAGATGGAGTTGATGGGGGATGACAAAGGAAATGGATAGAACCCTACACACACCATAATAGTGAGCACATATTAGATGTATAATAAATGGTTAGCATAATGTATTTTAATTTTCTTTACATTAGAAGTTAAACATGGTTGCTAGCATAGTTTAATGGTTTTATGGAACTCATTTTGCATGATTTATGTGTGTGACCATTAAAAGTTGTTAGAAATGTGGTTTTCATAATTAGATTTAAATATGGTTTTATTGGTTGATTTATCATTAAAATATCATGATATTTGAAGAGATAATATAATTAACAAATATATTAATTATTATAGTTAGTGATAAATTAGTAAAATATGATAAATTATGTTTTAAGAGTAATAGATAGCTTTAAAGAAAAAGGAAAGAAGAAAGAATATATGGAATAGCCTAACATGGAGGCATGTCATATTGGGAAGAGTGAAGCAAAAGGAAAGAGGCATAATTTCTATAGATGAAGGTAGCATAGTGGAAAAAAAGAGGAGAAATAACCAAGCTTATTGCCAAGTAGGTGATGCATATGTTTTCATGTATGTTATAAGATCATGTTAATTGACTAGTATCTATATGTTTAAAAAAGAGTTCTTAAACTAAATTAGAACTAATATATTGATCTATATATTATATAATGAAGGGTGGAATCTATAAAAAAATCCATAACTAATTAATATACAAAATATGGTTTTAGTTGAATGATTTTATATATAACACTTAAATATAAAAACTATAAATTGTGTTTTATTCAATATGAAATCGTAATGAAATTGATTATAACAAATATTAAATCACTAAGCTAAGAACCAAGATAGATAATATGTATAAATTTAGTATTTATACATGGTGAAGTAGATAAATTCAAGACATTGAAATATGAAGTCACAAATCTAGATAGGTTGCATAACAATTTAAAAAGTCATAAGTTGAGCTTAGTTAGCGATTTTAAATGACTATAATCCAAACCCCACCATCAGAATATAGATTTATGTGTATTATTTATTTCACTATTAGAGTTTTAGGATTGTATAGTGACTTCTAACTTTATAATCCCATAGAATGTATAACACTTTATTGATAATAATCTTATCACGATATATAATAACACTCCATATAAAGAAAGTCAAAAACTCAATGTATTCTATACAAAAAATTGAAACATAGTAAAATATATGTTTTTTAAGGGAGTGATTTCATACATAATAAAGGTAGACAATGAGTTAGAGAAATTAATAAGTCATCTGAGGTATAGCATCTACATATACTAATCCAGTTAGTGTTTGCATTATTGCCAAGGCTATAAATGAATATCAACTTAAATTAGTTTGGAATGTGGAATTTTGAATGGTAGAATTTATGATGAGAATTATGCCCAATCCTTCAGCTATATTTGGAATTCTTAGCTATTATGTGTAATGTGGTATACCTCATCCTGATATTGGTTATGTATTTCCATTATAATATACCAGTAATCTTGTGCTAAAAAAAACCAATGATCTAAGTCTTCAAATATCCAACATAGTTACCCACATATTTTGTGCTAAGATGAATCTCCTTGGCATTGGTAAAAGCAACCCTATGAGGCATGTTTTCTATTTTTTACACATACTTTCTATGAATTTAGTGGTGGCATTCTTTCTAGTGAAGGAAATTTGGTGACCAAAGGTGTCCTAAATGAATTTAGTTACGGAGACCATTTTTTAATAAACCAATAACAATATATTTATATATTTTCTTTTGTATTTTCAAAAGTATATCAAACTAGCATGTTTATAAAATAATATAGACATAAATATATTGAGATATATTCATAACATGGTAGTCAAATATGATAGTGGGTACATACATTTTCATAACCATTAAAGGGTGATTTATACAAATATCAACATAAGTTTCCATTGATATTTAATGACAGTTATCATGGACATGAACATAGTTCTTTTAAAATTCAAGCCATTATTGTTAAACCATAGGTGAAGTAGTGATCCTATCTATCTTTACCTATTTATATGTTAGTGACTTTTCATGTTATGATTTTAACCTTTTGTAAGTATAATTATTTGGTTTATAGTATTATATAATTTTTATACATTCTGCAATAGGGTGATAATAAAGGGGAGAACTATAAAAAGGCTATTTATGTCCTTAACCATATCTATATATATTGTGAGTATAATTATATAAGAAATATACCAATCTGAGTATTTGGGAGTCATTTTAAGAGTTTAATAAATATTTTTTATATTGGGTTGTATACCTTTAAGTTGTTGAAAAATATAAAGCAATGGTTTATAGGACTTTGAGAGTTGAGAAACTATGTCAACAAAAAAATAGATTCCTAACCTAACATTCAAATATAAGATCATATTCATACAAAATCATATTGGAAACATATTACTATATTAAGTGATGTATTTATGAATTAATAACAATGTACGTAATGTGAATATAGGTATACATGTGTTGATTATCATATACATGTACATAGGGGTATGTACTTATGATTATAGTTCCACAAGTGGTTATAAAATATATTATAGATTTATATGTGATGGAATATTATATATGTGTGCATAAAACCCTTAGAAGCATAAAAAATTATAGAATGAAATATTATATTTTTCATGGGAACTGAAACTTTGTTTGTTATGTTTAGTTAAATGAATAGAAGTTTATGTTTCCATGAATTTATGACTAATTTATTATGAATGGTTGTGGTATTTAGTAGTTATGCTTAAGAACAATAAACTATGTTAATATGGGTTATCATAGGGTGTATTATATTTGTAAATAAACTTACATAAGGATCAAAACTATGACGGAATATTAGATTATTGAATCCCTTATCTTATAAAGATCATCAATATATCTTATTAATAGAAAAATGTAATGAGAGTTAACAAACTTATGGAGTTCCTAACTTAGAAATATAATTGTCCATTGATATATATATATATATATATATATCATTTGTGTGCTTATATATGGCACATATTATGTTGAATGATTATTTTTATATAGAAAACATATGTATTCATGGACTTATGCATCCATGTGAAAATATTGCATGTATAGGTGTATTGGGTCATATGCCTAAGCTTGTAGCTAAATGGATGGTTATATTGAGTCATAAGGTGTCTAAGAGACCAAAATTATAACCATATAGAAGAATTTCATACAAATAGAATTAAATTATTTAAATGAAAGACTATGGTATAACTTGGTTATAGTATATCTAACTCTTTGAAAATAGCATGACAAATTATTGTTATATATATATATATATATATATATATATATATATATATATATATATATATATATATATATATATATATATATATATATATATATATATATATATATAGTATTGGAAACTAGTAAATGATACATATTGTGAGTGGTTTAAAATGTGCAAGTGTTTAAATATATATATCATCTATTAGTGCATCATGATGTGTGAATATAAGTTATGTTTCTTATTATTGATAGTATATATTTTAATCATTTGATATACCCAGTTGATATAAACTATACTTGTTTACCTATTATTAGGTTATGGAATATTTAATTCTTGAAATTATAAGACTGGTTGTTCATGATTGAGTATTGTGCTCATGTACAATGATTTATGATATTATGAGATGTCATAGAGTGTTTTTATTTGTAAATTATAGTCTAAATGTATGTTATACCTAAGTGGTATAAACTATAATTAATATGTGTATATTCGTGCATACATTTGATGGACTAAATGTAGGCATGTTGGATATTTCTAAGAATAACATGTTTTATGAAAATTATTATAAAGTATTGCATTATGTCTGTTTATGGATAATAGAGTGTGTAGCCTAATATATATTATACTTGGGTGGTATAATCTAAATGTATTGTTTATTATTTTTATTATGTGATAGATAATAATGTGAGATTTATTTATACGTTTGATGGAATAAATGTATGTTATTAGATTATCTTATGCTTAACATGTTATGAGATATGATTACTAGTAGGATATAAGTTATATGAATATTTTAGTTATATTATGTTAACTAGTCTCACATTACTAATATTGAGTAAGTAGTGAGACAAACTTCACCGGCTTACTAGCATAACAATGTCAAATGAAAGTAATCTGATCAAGTGGTGTGTATGAATTTTAATTAATTTATAGATCACTATTATTTATTATTTAAAATCTTTAGCCAAAGTAATTTTTAATGAGGCATTGTCATTTCATAATTATTATTTACATGTTTGTGTGATATCTTGCAATAGAATTCTTTTTTATGATATGTCGCATGTTTAGTTTTATAAATCATAAAACACACGGATACTAGCTTGTCTCTCTAGATTCTCACACCATCACTATCTACTCATCCATGAAGGGAGGACATTCCTTAACTATATTAGTGTGAGGAATTTTTGGTCCATGATTTGTGTGTAAAATTTAATGGATGATGCTTTCCCTCCCCACAATAGTACTACTTTTGAGATGACACTTAAGATTGCCACAAATACTAGAATCTAGGGAACTATGCTTTGGAGAGCCATGTATATTATATATATGAACATTGTATTATATTTTATTTATTATTGAGACATATCATGATCAATTGTAAATATTGATTTATTATACTTTGATAGCATTAGTTTTAGGCTTGTATTTGTCGAGGTTGGTTAATTATAGTTACTTTCTATAATTATATTATGATGTGTTTCTTGTGATGATAGTGATCAGTGTTGTATGTTGTAGTATGATTCATTTACAGTTATTGTCAGGTACCCCTAGTTCTGATCCCACTTGTTAGGATCTTGCTCCTTAGAAAGAGCACAATATGATTACCAAATACAAGCAATTAAACATGCAGAAATAATCCAAAAGTACAAGTTATCACACTTATAGAATTATATATATGATAACTACTTAGATTCTCATGGTATGATCTATTTATAGTTTTTGAGTGTTTAAAAAAAATTCAAGTGCAACAACCTGCAACTCAATGATCTTACAATGGAAGGATATTCCTTGCCTTCCTTTCTAGGTCATCATTACAATACATGCCAATGGGTCTATAAATAGATCCCAGACTTCTCATTTGTGTTCTTTCCTCTCTTTTTTCAAGATCATATACATGTATTTCATCCCTACATGCCCTCTTGAGGAGGAACTTCAGCATCCTCCTCCATGTCTGCATAGTTGAAGCAGCTCCACATAACAATTATCACACTTAGAGAATTATATATATGATAACTAATTAGATTCTCATGGTGTGATCTATTATAGTTTTTGAGTGTTTAAAAAAAATTCAAGTGTTTCTAGGTAGAACCTAGTGGGGATATTACAATTAATCTCCTTCTCATTTGTGTTCTTTCCTCTCTTTTTTAAGATCACATACATGTATTTCATCCCTACATGCCCTCTTGAGGAGGCATCACTAATTATTATTTATTTATTTTTTTAACTTCTTCTTGACAAATTTTTCATTCTTGGAAAATATGTTACTTTGTGTGTGTCTCATAATGCCTTCTTAAATAGGAAGAAAATGTAGACACCTCATTTTCATCACTTTCATGTTGATATTACAGTTCAGATGAATTTTTGTATAAATGCACAAATATAGTTGAAAATTATCAATTAATCTAATTATTTACATAATTCTTGATTTAAGATACACATCCTTAATAGGGGCAATGCATTATATTAAAATATTTAATTCAACTTGAGCATCTCAAATCAAATTTATCCTTTGAAAGTGTTTTTATAGGATAATTAAATGATGATTGATTTTTAAAAGAAATTTTCAAAATGCCACTATTATTCTAATTAAGTATTAATCCTACTTCATTAATCTAATCTTAGTCTCATAGAAAATTTCATGGATTTAAAATTATTTATTTTTTAAATGAACAAAATTGTAATATCACCTCACATGAGTGATGTCATTTAGAAAGTCAAAGGAATAGGGAGTATAATTCAATAAAATTTCCTTATGACATGGCCACTTACATACCCTATTACACATATTTCAAAACATCTTACACAATCCTCTCTTACATGGCCTATGACACACTCTAGGAATACTAATCATTACACTTTTCTTCTAAATTTTCTTCCACACTCCAAAAAGGTCTTAAATGCAATTTCTTACACACTTAATGTGTGAAATCATGAATTTTAGGATTCATTATCCACCCTCCATTGGGAGATGAGATGGATAGTTTAAAATTATGCCAAAATTTTATAAATTCAAGGGCCTTTCACTAGTATATACAAGCTTTCTTGAACTAAACTTATTATTCATAAATCATGATAGAGATTCACATTTATTCTCACACTAATTTTAAATACCTCAAGTAGATAAGAGTAAATGCTATCCATGTGTGGATTTTACATTGCCAAAGACCTCTAGCTCTAAAATCTTAGCACAAGCCTCTTTGAACCTACAAGCAAGGAAGTCTCCAAAGAATAAATAGTGGTGTTTTTTTACTTTATACTTGATTCATCTCTTGTTTGATCTTGCTAAATCCTATGAATTAGGCTTAGAGTGTCATGTTTATGCAATTATTTTTAATGTTTTATTCACTAACAATGAATTGAGCCTTTTTATGATTCCTGATCTAAAAATCACTAAAGAATATAGAAAGGGTCAGTGTTGACCATTCAATCATCATGGAAGATTAAGCAGTTTAGGGCTTAAAAATTTAGTCAAAGTCCAACAAAAAAAACTAAGTCTTTGTATTTAGAAATTTTTCAAGAGAGGTTGGTCTTCATGCCTTTAACAAAAATTTAGATTTAAAATGTCATGACAATGTTACTCTTTAGTTCCCATCCTATTATGAAGTCATCAATGTGCACCCTTTACATAAATTGTGTTAAAATATTAAAGATTACACAAGACAAAGAGAGAAGTAAGCTCACACTCATAAACATGAACTCGAGAGTAGCATCCAAATCAATTCAATTCTTTAGGATCACTTATAGATTTTCAAATTTATAAGGAGGATTAATAGAAAATGGCTAAGGCATAAGAGTTAACAAAAATTCTTATAAAAATTTCCTAGATCCCACAAGAGTCAAGAAACAAAATATTTAGTTGATTATTTGTGTTTTCCTAGATCCATATGTCACTTTTATACTCACCAAGACTTATCCATCTCTCTTTAAAGGTATCTTAATTCCATGCATCACTCTCTTGGTGGTATTGAGCTCTTTCAAAATTCCTTTCAACACTTAGTTAATTTTCATGAAGTTTCCAAGCAATATCCATGTCATCAAGGTTGTGGTAAAGTGAGATGTTTTCATGTTGATAACTCAGAGTATCAAAACCATCCATACAATTCAAAACCCTCTAACCTAGTGGGTTAGTAGTATGATGCCACATGGAATAATCATATTACTTCTCTCTCCTATAAATTTTAGTGCACCCCAAAGATATGTCAAATCCCTAGGCTAATGGGTGAGTTGTATGTCACCACATGGCATAATCTTGTTGTTCTACAACCTTAGGGTGGTCCATATAAATAGAGTAGTGTGTCAGAGTATTGGTTGATCAGGGTGACACCACATGGAAAATTCTCACTTAATTATAAAGATTATATTCATTATTGCATTTGAAGCCTCAATTGAGTAAAAAAAGTAACATGTGGTAGAATATAAGTTAGATCCCTTGAGAGAGCTCAAGTAATGGGTATACAAATCAAAGAATGCCATGTGGCATATAGAGATGAACCCAAGTCAAGTCTATAGTTAGAATAATCAACTAAGTGTTAAAATGGGGCCTAAGAAGGAATATACTCATAGAAGTAGAAAATTCCTTTATGAACTTGATGTTGGTATGTGGATATAATCCACCACTAAAGAGTTTTTTATCATCCACATTAGCACTAATTGAGGTGAATTTTATGGCTTATCTCACCCATTGAGATGTCACACTCATGAGCAGGCTGTGTAAGTACATTTGAGTCATATAATCAATATTAGAGTGGCTTGGGTAATCAATCATAACATAGGCCAATGGAAATGTTAGAAAAATTATGAGAGGTTGATGGACTCTATCCATCTTCATTATAGAGGTGAGTGGAGAATACACATGCATAAGACAAGCTACAAGATTAAGGGGATGTGGTTGGTAATTATTTAGGTGTGACTCTAGCAATCCCAAGGAGACATCCTTGATAGTGGGGGAAAACCAAAAAATAACCCAATCTCTAAATATTTTGCCTATAAAAACAAGAAAAAGTATCAATTCAAGGAGACATCTTTTTAGCATAGAAATGTTATATAAATTAGCCCATCCTTGTTCTTTCTACTTGGATTTTATGCCTTTTAATCAATGAATAACTATTTTACCCTCTCATGACTTGGACTTTGTGTGTATCTTATGAATTTTTAATTCTATCTTTATGGTGAAGTGTTCTTCCCCTTTGATTGTGTCCAATTCCATTTCACCTCTATGTAAGTGAAGTCTCTTTTATAGGTCATAGTTTATGTATCTTCATGATTTATGCATTATTAGTTGTGGTGATGAATTGTTCTCCTTATAATGTTATCATATATCTCTTTACCTCTTTATGAAACATTGTTGCTAGGAGGTTCATGATTGAGTCATGTATATCATAGTTTTAAAGGTTTTCATTATGTATGCTTAAGTGAGTAGAGTATGTCATAATATTATTGTGTATCACCCCTTTTTACTTTTAGTTCATTTTTTATGCTCTCTCTCTCCCTTTTCCTTGAAAGTGTAATAGCTTAGTTTTAATCTTAGTTGATGCATTAGGGGAAGTCAACCTTCTCTAGAGGTTCACTCCAACCATAGGTGACCCATAGCCTTGCAGTGTTCCCATTATGTGAATTGGGTGAGATGTGAATACCTCCTCATAGGGTATAACTCAAATGTGACAATAATTTATGGCATGATTGATGGGATACCATTTGATGATATTCACATCATCCATTAAAGAATTTTTGTGTATTCTTCAGTGTATCTTGCCATTTAGGTTAGTTTATTCAAAACCATGGTGACTCCATTATAAAATCTATTAGATTAAGTAGTCCAAGTGAGTAAATATTATCAAAGATCAATATTTAGGTGATATAATCACTTGGTAACTCTGCTTCAATTACAACTCTAGGTTACATTAGTCTAAACCCATGTGTTGTAATCAAGAGGGAGTTTAAATCCCATATATCCCATGGATACCTAGTAAAGTATCCACCCATTTTCTCTATGTAATAGATACATCCCTCTTACCCTAATTCACTATGATGATATCCCCATTGAATCTCTCAAGAGTATTCCATTCATCATGGGTGAGGATGAAACCATCACCATTGAGCACATTAAGGACATATCACATGTGTACATAGTCCACCATATGGTTAAAGATAATGTGTCCATCTGTATCCTCAATTCATCATTAAAAATTAGATTTCTATGGTGGCCTATAAGTTTTATATTGGGCATCATTCATAGTCAGGATGAGCTTGGTGAATAATTATGTAGATAATTTGAAGAGAGGGCTGATTACTTGTCCCTCATTAATCAACTCACCACCATACGAAGGGATCCTCATGATCCCCCCACTAACTTCAACTTGAGGTTCCAAAAAATTTGGTACAAAATCCCAACCCTAGTTAATCCATCATCTCATGTAATGTTATTATACTATTTGAGAGCTCTTGACTATGAAACTACATTCATTATATAATCACTAGGTGGACATTTTATACTCAATACTTATGATCTTGATATTGTATCACAATAATTTCTCATTCATGATAGTAAAATCATACCCAAGAATTTAATACCCATATTTCTTGAGCTTCTACCCAATCAACCCATTTCATCTTTTATTCCTATAATGGCCATCCAAGCAATCTCATTTGCATTCACTCTTAATGAGTCACAGGAAGTTAAAATACTTATCCAAAGCCTTGGAAATGAGATATCATCCTTTAATAAGTAATGAGTACATAAAAATATTATATCATACCTTAAATATAGCTTATTAACCTCATAGGTATCCCATCCAAGGCATGCACAAGTCCAAGCTTAGCTCTCATATCATAAGCCATCTAATATGCAAAATTATGTTGTTACAGTCACTCAATAAGATATCATGGTTTAAGATGCATAAAATATTTAGAGGCAAAAATTTAGATTAACTCCACAAGTATAAAATGAGTGTAAATGAACACATTTTGAGCATCTTCTCTTGAATTGGGAAGATAGTGATTTTGGGAGCATGAATATCAATGAGGGAATAGCCTTAGAAGCTTACTACTTTCATGAGGAGCAGGACTACAATATGCCAAATATGGGGTCACAAAAGAGAATTTTTTTAGTTGTGAGGATATTTATATTATTTAAAATGTTATTTATTTTTCTTTATCAATTAGAAAAAGGATTGTTATGAGGTTGATTCAACTGATTATATAAAGGATGCAAGTTTAAGCTCTTGTGGTATTCATGAGGAAGAAATATTTTAGGATAAGATATAAGACTTATGCCAAAGTCTAAACATTAAACCAACATCAATTAAAAAATGAACTCATGAGAATCATGAGCATCATGTGGAAGAGACCATGTTTCCAAATGAGTCACCAAAGCAATATCATCCTAATCAGTTGGATGGTAGAGAAAAATAGCATAGCCATGAGATCAAGAATAATTATTTAAACTTTGTTGTATCAAGGGAATATCATATAAGATACCTATATTAGTTATATTATAATAAGGAGAATCCATCACAATTTTTTATTAATATAGAGCACAAAATTCAGCATTCATAATGTCAAAAATAACCTACCTATCCACTGTAAGACAACTGCATTTCTAGTCAACTCACATGGGTAGGTGTGTTTGTTTTTGTCCTTGGAGAATCATATCACCATTAAATTGAGTATCCAATCCTTATACACCTTTGGTTGTATCCTAAAATGTAAAAATCATTATAATTTTATTAGAAAGGGCAACTATTTTATGGAACCAGTCAATGGCTTTGTTTAGACATCCTTTTGATTAGTTTATTTAGGGTAGTTTAGATACTTTTTTTCTTCCAAATGTTGTTGAAAATTATTTTAGTTGTTCTCTTTTACTCTAATTTATCTATCAATTTATTTGTTTCTATTATTTAATTTTTTTTTCCATTTAGAGGTAAATCTCAATTTTATTATTCAACATCAGATTGAGCACATCAAAGTAGGATTGTGTTCTCAAAATCAATAGTTTTGAAGGATTATGAGAATCCATGCCCCATATATTTATTCAAAGGATTCTAATTTCCCACTTAGTAGGAAATTTTCCCATATATTTTGTTATAATGTTGACCATTTTTATTTTCCATGGAAGAACATCACCTAAGTTCAGTAGTTCAAGGCTTTAAAATTTAGTTAGAGTCTAACAAAAATGACTAAGTCTTTTGACTTAGAAATTTTTTAAGAGAGGTTGGTATTCATGCCTTTTATATAACCATGGATTTCAAACACCACTTCAATATTAATCTTTAATTCTCATTTTATTGTGAAACCTTTAGTGCACACCCTTTAAGTAGAGTGTGTTCAAATATTAAAACTTGTGCATGGCAAAGAGAGAAGTAAGCACACAATTAGAAACATGAACTCAAGAGAATCATTCAAATTAGTTAAATAATTTAGGATTAATTTTAGGTTTTCAAATTTCTAAGGAGGATCGAAAAATTTATAAATTAAAATACTTATCAAATTTTCTCAACATAATTTTTTAGATCTCATAGGAGTCGAATAGAAAAAGACTTAGTTGATTCTTTATGTTCACCCAAAGCCATGTGTCACTTTTTTTCTTAGTAGGACTTATCCATTTATCTTCAAAGGTTTCCCAATGCCACACATCACTCTCTTGGTGGTCTTAATACCTTTTAAAATGACTTTTGACACTTATTCAATTTTCATGAAATTTCCCATCACTCTCTATGTTAGCAAGGTTGTAACCAAGCAAGATGCTTCCACATGTCAAAATCTTGGTGACCCAAAGTCCTAAAGCTATCCATATAGTTCAAAACCCTCTAAACTAGTGGGTTAGTGAGATGATTCCATGTGGCATAATCTCACTACTTTTCTCTCCTAGAGATTTATGTGTAGCCTAGAGAGATTTTAGAGCCCAAGGCTAGAGGGTGAGTGGGGTGGCACCACGTGGTGTAATATTACTTCTCTATAGCCCTAGGGTGATCTATATAAGCATAGAAATGTGTTAGAGTATCTTTTGAGTGGGGTGACACCATATGGAAAAATCTTGATTCATTATATAGATAATAGTTTGCATTGTATTTGAAGCCTTAATTGAGTAACATAAGTGATGCATGGTAGAATCTAAGTGAGACCATAGTTAAGAGAGGTTAGGGAAGTGGTAAAAAAATCAAAAAGTATTGCATGACATATAGATATGAACCCAAGTCAACTATACAAGTCATAATAGTTAACTAAGTGTTAAAATGGGGCCTATGAAGGAATAATATACTTATATAAGTAAAAAATTCTCTGATGAACCTAATGTCAACACATGGTTGGAGCCTAACACAAAATATTTTGTTGACATCCACATTGGATTGACTTAGGAAAATTTGATATCCTGTTTAGACTTAAAACTCATGATTAAGATATGTAACTACAATTGATTCATAGAATCAATCTTAGAATGGCTCAATGAATCAATTATGGCATGTCTCAATGAAAATACTATAAAAATGATGAGAGGTTGACATAATATATCCCTATTCATCATAGAGGTGAGTGGATAATACACACATAGAATACAAACTATAGACTTGAGGGCACGTGATAGACAATAATGTAGGTATGTCTTTGGAAATATTGATGGGATCCCCACTACCTTCAACCCCCTTCCTTGATCATCATCAAAATTTTAACCACCCTAATAGTGGGAAAGACTAAAAAAAGAACCAAACTCTAAATTTTTTCCTATTAAAATAAGTAGAATTATCATGGCAAGGAGACCTATTTTAGCATTAAAATGTTCTAGAAATTAGCTCATCTTTGATCCCTCTATCTATATTTTATGCCTTTGAATCAATGAATAACTATTTTACCCTCTCATAACTTGAATTATATGTTTATATTATGAATTTTTAATGCTCTCTTTGTGGTGAAGTGTTCTTCCCCTTTGATTGTGTCCAATTCCATTTCACCTCTATACAAGTGAACTCTCTTTTACAAGTCATAGTCTGTGTATCTTCATGATTTATGCAATATTATTTATGATGATAAATTTTTTCTCCTTATAATTATATCATATATCTCTATACCTCTTTATGAAACATTACTTATATGAGGTTCATGATTGAGTCGTGTATACCATAGTTCACAAGGTTTTCATTGTGTATGCTTAATCAAGTAGAGGATGTCATAATATTCTAGTGTATCACCCCCTTTTGATTTTAGTTCCTTTATTTATGCTATCTCTCTCACTCCTTTTTACTTGAAGGTGTAGTACCTTAGTGATAGTATTATGTTATCCATTAGGGGAAGCTGACCCTCTCTAGAAGTTCACTCTAACCATAGGTGACCCATAGCCTTGGGGTGTTCCCATTGTGTCAATTGGGTGACGAGACGTGAAACACCTCCTAATAGGTTATAAATCAAATGTGACAATAGTGAATAGTGAATAAAACATCAAAATAATTTTATGAGCATGACACTGTAAGCCTAATCCATATGATTGAGCAAGGTCAAACATAAAATGAATTGAGTAGAAATCAAATTCATTACACCTTCCTTGGAGACTTAATTGTTTTCTAGTTCAAATAGGTTTGTACTTATCTTTTAGATGAGATATATTTAGTTATTTTTACTCCACATGTGGTAAACATTTACCCTTATCTACTTGATGGATTGATTGATAATTTTTAATAATTGTTGATTGATGGCTTTATGATTTGGCAGAGCTTTGTTGCCTTGGTTGGTCATTATTTTGATTCCTCCAAACCTCTAGACAAGATGTCTTTATAGCCTCTAGAAAAAAGAGTGCCACTAGGAAAGATAAATAAGGTTAGGCAATGGATAAATAATTTGATTAGATAATGATATATAGGTCTTGAATGGATAATAGGATCATAATGGAATGTATAATGGTTGGGGGACAATTAAAGATTAGGATTTTCAATCTGCCACATTATTAAAAATTATATATTTTACTTGATTTTGGTTGAAGTGGAGCCAATATTGATTTCAATTATGTCTTCATAAAACAATGAGGAAATAATTTGCACAACTATTAGTTCCTTGAAGAGGTTTTCACCAATAAAATTTTCGAAAATAGTTTTAATTTAGATTATGCAATAGTGCCTTGAATAAGGTTTCATTAAGGGATGTTGATAATTAATTTTGATTGTTCCTTAGAACCTTAAGTAAGGTTTCACTAAAGGATTCTAATTTTTTATTCTAATTATTGTCTATCACCTTAAACAAGGTTTTATTAGAATATGTTGATTTTAGACTTTGATCATCCCCTAGGACCTCACACAAGGTTTCACTAGGACATTTTTCTTCTACCTAAATGTTATCTTGGTTCCCTAAAAATTCTACCACTAAGATGTCACCATGGAATAAGTTCAATAATTTTTTATTTTATTAGTCCCAATTGATGTTTATGGGTGGTTGGATGTCAATATAATGGCTAGGCTAGTTAGTGTTAAAGGCATGTGTAAGTTAATGGAATGGTTAAATGTTGCATAATCCTCATAAAGGCTACTATGAGATATTGTGTCGATGT